>VWZU01016071.1:4989520-5005615 GCA_013397095.1 Sterrhoptilus dennistouni
AAAAGAAATAAAAAAAAAAAAAAAAAATCAGAAGGGTGCCAGGCATTAGGAGAAGGCATAGTTCCCAAGGTGGCAGGAGGTAGTCAGGGGAGCTGGAGGCCAAGGGAGGGTGAGAAAAGGACTTCCCAGCTCATTCTTACAAACGCAGTGGTTTGGATGAATTAGGCTCAAAGTTTTTTACTTTAAAGATCTGATGTCTCATGTAGAAAATGCCATTTTCTGCTCTCCTCACAGCTCCTGATTTAGATAGAGCAGGAGAAGGAAAAGCACTTGTCCAGCAGCATCCAGCCACAGAGGCAGGAAGCAGCTACAGAGGAATTTTAAAAAAAGTAATCTCTTTCAGCATCCGAGCTTTTACACAAAACCAATTAATTAAAAACTAAAAAGGAGGCATGAGAGCAGAGTGGACATAGGCTTAGAGATAACTGCAGAGACAGCAGTCCCATTTCGGGGATTTCCTCTTTTTGAAGTGACATCTGAAACCCTTCACTGCTGTAATACTGGCCCAGCTTGCTTAAAATCCTTCAGTTCTCATAAATTTTGGCATGGATGAAGCTTTCTGGTGACAACTCTAAATGCATTTAGGGAGAAAGGGGCAAGACAATCATTATTTTTATCAGCCTCCTACAGCAGAAGTTGAAGTTCTATGGAAATTGCGTAATTTTAAATGTATTTATTATTGAAAATTTTAAATCAAAACAATTTCTGACTGGTATGTTCCTCTCAGCTGGAATGATAAAAAATAGTGGCTGGGTCATAGCTAGATTAGCTGGAGGTGACAGTCTCTCTGTGTCTCTTTCCCTTCCTCTTTCTCTCCTTTATAGACCTGAACAATTTTATCCTCTCTTTTTTGTTTTTTTCCCCACTTTGGCATAAGTGCCTAATATAGTTATGTTTATACAGTCAGCATAACATCATGTTGTTACCAACATTTGCAGTCTTCTTGGAAATTTCTCTAGGCTGTAGGGCTCGTTCTCCCTCTCCAGCAATTAATCTTATGTTGAGACTTGGAACAACAGGCAAAAAGCCTCAGGCAGCAGTGCTATGGCCATAGCTGTGCTGACCATGAGGATGATACACGTTCCCTTTGTGTGTGTGTGTAACAAGCAGATTCTCATTTGCATTCCTGAGGAAAAATGTGACTTTTCTGAAATGCAGAGTAGTTACTAAACTGCTTTTGTAGGAAACACAGACAAAAAGAGTTGGAATCAAATTCTGCCCTGTTCCTGCTGTCTTTCTCTACCTCCAAATATTTCCATTCACCTATATTGAGGTGTTCTGTTTCCATTTAAGCTTCCTCCAAAAAAGATTTAAATTTACAGAAATGATGCAGTGCGTTCTTTTAGTGGTATTTAAGGTCATATTATCAGAACAGTTTAAGATTCAATTTTCCATGACTGTTCTGGAAAACCTAGCCACTGGCTTAGATATTCAAATGGGAGCTGACCCAGTCACAGAGTATTTCTAGCAAGGTGTTATTAAACATGACCTGCTTCTCAAAACAATGCATCCTTCCAGACCTAGGTGCCTGGATACATTAGTAGATATCTGAAGAAAATTACGGGGCAGAACCTCATTTGTAAGTTTATTTAAGACCTACTCAGTATTCTCACCTGAAATTTCCTCATTTTTTTTCCAGTGAAATACTGTTTCTTTTGTCCGTTTTGCCTTCTTATTTTGTTTGAAAAAGGAATACCAGCCTATACAGACTTGGACGTAGTTGATACATTAATGGATGTATCAGGGGATACACAGGGGACATTTGTTCAAGTATCTGTGTGTTTTTCTCCCTATATTAATTTCACGACTACATTGACACTACTTCATTCACTGAAGAGGACATGTTAAGCATTCATGGACACTCTGAATCAGCTAAACATATCTGTAGTATCATAGTACTTTCCATTCTAAACCTCCACGTTTGCAATTTTTACAACTTGAACACCAGCATCTGGGCCAAAATAATATTAGTGCAACCTCTGACAGCTTTACCCCTTAAGTCCCCTAAATGAGAGCCATCTCATACAAGTTTTGGCAAGAGACAAAGACAGTGAGCCCATAAGAAAACTCATGAGGCTGTTAATCACTTTGTATTTGGAATAAGGCTAACATGGTACTCAAGAAATGATGTTTAAAGACACACACTGACTGAGGAAAGTAATAAAAAAAAAGTTGAATAGAATTGCCCATTCATCAGACACTGTGTGCTCTCTTTGGTTAATTAAGTAGTGTGCCTTGAATAAAAATAGTGAAAATCACATCCCCAGACAGCAACCAAAAAGCAACTGAGCAGAATTTTGTTCTGTCCTGCTCAGTATTTAACAACTAGCTTAAGTAACCTTAATAAGGGTCTTTGGAGAAGAATGTAGGAGGGATTATTACTTTTTGAAGGTAATAGCAAAAATATCAAAGCATTTAATCTATTCCCCCTTTGAACAAAAACCAGAGAAAAAAGTAGCTAGGTTACTCCAAGTAGAACTTAATTGTTAAGCCTTTAGTTCCTATATTTCTGATCCATCACTGACTGAAATTATTCCAGGTGGGCCAAGATGTAGCAGTGACTACTGTATGTGAGTATCAATAGCTTCCAGGTTGGTAGGTAAGGTTGGTATAGGATAATATCTGCTGCGGGGAATAAACAGTAGGCTGCAGATCAAGCCATCAGCTATTTAGGGGGACAGGAATCCTAAATAGCTAGACAGCGATGGTCAGGTTTGCAGGTCAGCAATGTGTGTTCAGCAGACATCCCTGAGGAGATTGTGTTAGTGTCCAAGACTTCGCTAATTGGAGCACTGCACCTTCCAGACAGTGCTGTAACCAGCTCAAATGGGAATTCTCTCCCTACCCTTCCTGTGCCCCATGCTTCAATCCACAGAAAGATTAACCCAGTGGGAATAAGCACACCAAAGAGGCTTTCAACTTCGAACATGGCCTGGAGCCCCATAGCAGTGATGGAAAATCATCCTCAAATAGTCTACCCTATTGTGTTGTCATAGCTATTACTGTTATTGTTACTATCTTTGCCATTGTCATTTTTTTCTTTTTTACTTTTATGAGTCATTAATACCACTTATTTTCTATTATTTAATGTATGTTCTGACCAAATTCCTAACTTTATTATGTTTTCCAGAGGAATTTATTGAAAAATAATGTTACGACACATTGCTATATCCTGTGCCATTACTTTAGGCACAACAAAATAACTCTCTTATACCAGTGCATGACTGTAGAACTCTCACTGTACTCACTCAGCTTTAAATAACTCCTTGGGAGATCCATTTTCTGCTTGTCTTTTTACTATTTCAAACAATCAGATATCTCCTAAAATCTGCCCCATTCAGGCATCTGCAAGGTCAATAAGTTTGCATTAATGAGAGGGCAGAAATTGATGCAATGAGTCAAACCCTGGCCTCATTTACACCTGTACTGAATGCAATCTCTTCTCTGTGATATGAGCTGTGACTGTGCCCCATTTCTGAATCTCAGGAACTTTTGGGTCAGGTATATTGGCAGTATGCATTTATCTGATTCCTGGCACGCAGTAGTTTTGAAACAGCTTAGCCATGGTTCTCTGAGTGGTTTAGTGTAATGGGGAAGAGAAACTGAAGAAAGAATAATTCTGTGGGAGAAAAATATGTGTCTTGTAGAAATGCCATTTTCAGAGCTTGAGATATAGTGGTTAAGCATAAATACAGCGTAAGTGCTTCTTCTCCAAGCTCCATAGTTATTCCTCAGTGGGAGGCAGGGAGATGCAGGGAAATTTTTTCCAAGCTGGCCTCGCTGTAAACCAAGTAGTTAGAACAGAAAATGGGTTGAAGATTGGAGCTTTTGGTGGTTACAGGGATTTAATTTTGATTTATAAAGACTTCTTGTAGACTCAAGTGTGTGACTGAAATCCTTTTCTTCTCTTTGAAGCCACTGCTTAGCTACTCAGATATAAAAATACAGCATTCAGCAATGGAAATACAGTGTCGTTCTTCTGTAATTGTCTTACTCATTTTCACATGACCACAGATTTCTGTTCAAAAAGTTGGGGTTTAAATTTTGAAAGCAACACAGATGCTTCACATTCATTTTGCACATCATTTGGGTGCACAATTGATTTGACAAATGTGTATCTTCTGTGATCACATGGTTATAACATGTAAGGACCAATATCCGCCTTGTAAGGTTAACACTAAAATGGCTTGAAGAGCATAACATTGCCAGCAAGGAGGACTGTGAGACTGTCTTCCTTTTCACAGCTAAATCTTAGGAGTATCTTGGTACAGGAGTAACTTGGTACAGACCAGGATGAGAGGAGAATTAGACCTGGTATAAGCACTGATGTTGCATAGGCCAACTGTGATGTCATTTTCCTTTTTTCATTCTGCCCTATAAATATAATGAAAAACTGTGAGGGAACTACTCTTTTCTCAGTGCCAATTGTTGATCAGCAGGAAGGGTGATTCAGCATCTCATCATCAGTAATAAAAGCACAAAGCCGCAGAAGTCAATATTGGTTTGAGCATGTGTAATTGAAAAGAAACTATAACTGAAAAAATCCTCACAGCACACTAATCCAAGTGTAACCACGCAGGAAAAAAAAACCTAATAGGCATGTGTTCTTCTAAGAAATCCTCTGTTTGCTAGGAAAAAAGACCCTAGAAAAGAGGATAGAAAGGATGTCTGCATAGACTGAAGGGTGGCTGAAAGGAGCAACAACTGGGGAGCAAGGACTGACCCCACTCTCTTGAAGTCCCTGGGCCACACCCCACACTCAACCCTATCTCTCAGCATTCAGTCCCTCTCTCCAGCAGTCTCTATAGGAAGGTGGGGAGGATCTTGGTTTCCTGTTCTAAAGGAAGCACACAGGTGAAACATCTGAGCCTGACTCACTGCAACAAGCCATGACTACCTCAGCCTGCCTTATCTGGTTTGACAGTGGCCACTTCAGACACCTCTTCCTCTGAAAGTGGAACACAAGGCATGGGTTTTGGCACCAACTTAATGAAATCTTCCCTGAAGTGCTTCTTTCTGAGGTAGCACTTCACTGAATGAAACTGGCAGCATGTACATGGTGTTGACTATTCAAATAGCCAGCGAGCTAAATTAGTACCTTCAGATGCAGGATCCTTCTGACTAATATTTACCTTGTCTGACTAATGAGGGCTGGTTAAAATGTCAAGAGTTTTTAGGGTTTTTATTACCTCATTTCATACTCACTCTCACAGTAGATATGATGAACAGGTATGTTGTTTACTCATTCTGTTTACACAGTCCTGTAGGGATAAAAGGGTTGCTGCAGAATCACTGCTTCTGCATAGTTTGGGAAGCATTATGAATAAAAGTGTGTGAATAAAAGAGACTGTTCCTGCCTGGAAGCAAGCAGATTTGGGTCTGTCGTTTAAGACTAGGTCCTCACTGAAGCTAATGCAGAACTACTGTTGGCCTAGTGGAAGAATTCTGCTTTTTTAAAGCAAAATTTCTGCTGTAGCTCTCCTACCTGTGCCATGTAACTTTTCCACCCACAAGGGAGGAGAGCATGGTCAAACTTGTGGCACCCTCACTGCCCCACTCAGGGACATGCAAGGAGCAAACCCAAAGTCATCTAAGCACTGGCCTAGGATGGTGAGAGCAGAAGTCCTGGGGAGCAATTGCCAGTATTGTTTTGAGCATGTGAAATTGAAAAGAAACTGAAAAAATCCTCACAGCACATTAATCCAGTGCAACCACGCAGGAAAAAGAAACCACACAAATAGGGATGTGTTTTCCTGTGGGTGGGAAATGGCAAGGGAGGTGGGTTAACCCTCTCACACATGCATGGAGCTATTTCTCACCAACAAGACCTGGGCCTCCACTGATGGCCCAGCTCCCCAGAGCTACTCCAGAGCCTCGGTGCTCCTGCAGTGGCTCTCTCAGCTATGCACAGCCATGCCAAGACCTTTCAGAATAACAAAGGGGTTTTGCTTGTTGTTCATGAGGCAGAGACAACCTTGGTCAGATTATCATATAGCAGAGCATGATCCAATATATATTTAAAGACACCAACAACCTGGGAAAGAGCCTGGAGCCTGGGGGGACAAATGCCTAAAATGGAGAGGCTGTAAAGAAAAGAAAATGTGCATTTTTAAACGTAGGTAAGGCAAAGAACGCTGCCAATATTTATTCTACTGCAACTGACTCCATCAGTTCTTTCAGGTCACTTGTTTAAATGGATGGAAACTATTGATTTTGTCTAATTCAATCTTTGCCGTGCGTTTCACAGGGACAAACGCTAAGCACGGGCTGCGCTGCAAGGCTTGCAAGATGAGCATCCACCACAAGTGTGCAGACAGCATTGGACAGCAGCGCTGCATGGGCAAGCTGGTAAGTGAGCAGCCCAGGGCAGCTTGTGCTGGAGCCACTTCCTCTGTGTGCCTGAACCCCAGGTGTGCATTTAGCTGCTGCATTAACAGAACCCACGCCAGATCGCTTTACTGAGGAGGGAAAGTGAAGCCAGGTGGTGCCCTGTTGTCAATTTGGGCCTTTGCTGCTGCACAAGAATGCAAACAAAACCAAAGCACCAATCTGATCTGCTTTGTGGATGTGAAAATACAGTTAGAGAATACAAATTTAGCTAGCTAACAGAATTAATTTATCTTGACTGTGCTTGCTGTAGTGTAAACCTCTCAAAGAATGCTATAAATTAATAATAGTGTTTTGGTAGGGTTTAACAAATGAAAAATCCCTCAAATTATGTTTTATTGTTTTCTCCACTGTTGGGGCTTGAATAAAAAACCATAATTCACCTTAAAAAGAAAACCAAAGGATATTTCACAGTAAGACACTACAGATTTTGAAGCAATCTCTCAGCAGGAAAGGCTGGGAGTAGCCTGCCTCTGTATGGACACAGCACTTTAGAGCCTGGGTTGCCTTCTGAGCTGCACAATGTCATGACTGGCAATGGCAGTACTGTGTCTGAGGTAATTCTAACTCACCTTGTTGACTGTTATGGGAATATGGTTACTTTTGGAAAAACAACTTGGAAAAACACGAATTGGAATGTGAAAAGTGAATACATAGATTCATGATTCAGATGTTCTCATACTTGCTGCAACTTGACTTGAGACAACTATGAGGTAAAACCAAACAGTTTTACTGTGTTAAGTGATGGGAAAATGCAAGCACTGAGTTCAAAAGTGCTACAAACCTTTCACTGGAAATATCTTTTCTGTCCAGGAGTGTTCACTGAAAGCTACTATTTATTTCCTGGAGGCAAGTATTTATGTATTTAAACCATAATCATAGTTCTAATATAAGGCATTCTGGTATAAGAATTTGGTCTGTGAAGAGTTCAGTGACAAGCCCTGGACAAGGCAAATACTATTCCATGTTAACTGATTCATGCATTTCTTGATTCCAGCCTCAGCTCTTGTGGTTACCAGTTTACAAAAACAAGGAATAGAGACTGAATTTACATCAGGAAGTTGTCAGCACAGTCACAGGAGTTTTGTGAGCTCATGCTGATGCTCTATCTGAATCTAGCTTGGGGGTAAACAAAGGCTGAAAAATCTGAAATTAATTCCTCTAAGACTCCAAGACTATCAGTCCCCTCAGTCTTTTTCAGTCTTTTCTGCAGCTCATTACCTAAAGAACTAGTTGTCTATCAGGTTTTGATGTACACTGAACAGAGGATATGGAAAATATGCACATCTCTGCAAAACTTCCTCACTTTTCACTTTGGCTAGGAGTTCTCACAGCCTGCAGACATTAGAAATCGGAGAGAACATTTGTGAAATTCCAATGCCTTGAAGGTGTTCATTTTGAGTACTAAGCATTTGCCTGAATTGAGATATGTTTTTAGAGTGGTATAGGCACTATTATTTGCCACATTATATTCTTTAATGATACAGCCTGAGTTGTTATGGTCCACTTCTCTAGAAGTGGACATTGTGGGAATATCTGGTAACAGGAGTTTTTCGACCTTACAGGACAAAAAGAAAAAAAAAAAAAAAAAAAAAAAAAAAAAAAAGGCAGCGGAAGCTTCAGTCAGTTAGCAGTAAACCTCAGAAAAACCTATAGAAAGCTTCTAAATTCCTTGGGTTTCACACGTGCATATGTGGGAACAGGAGGATTTGGACTTAGGGTGGGCAATGATCTTCACATGTTTAACAAATACAGCACAATGCAAATTCACATTATGTAAGAAGATAGGCAGAGGGAAACTTCCCAGAACCTCTAATGATTCAGCACTTCTGCTGCAATTAATTAGTGCTGCTCTTGTGTAAGACAAAAGAAACAAGGAGAGCTGAAAATGAGCCCCTTCTTCCACATAAATATAGGAAATGGTTTTTTTTCTAGAAGAAAAATCCAATAAACATCTGACCTCTAAACCTCACAGTGACTGAACAAGAGGAGGCAAATTTCCAGCCTCACCACAATGTTCCACCATTAACCAAAGAGCTGAGGCTGTTTCTACTTGATCAATCAAGGCAAGCCCTGTGCTTCATTTGTTTTTGCTTTTCCTCCCTCCAGCCAAAGGGTTTTCGACGGTACTACAGCTCACCGCTACTCATTCACGAGCAGTTTGGCTGCATCAAAGAAGTGATGCCTATTGGTAGGTTTTGACTGCTTTTCCATTCAGTCTTCCTTTGGCAATGCTCTGCAACAGCAGCGGCAGACTTCCAGCCATGGTATTTACCCTCAGCATCCGTCCAGCTCCTTTCGGTGACTGGATGCCCTTCTGCCACCTCAGGAAAAGACCACTCCAAAGATACAAAGCTGGAAGAGGAGAGGGTGTGTTCATTGTGTGTTTCCCTCAAAACCCTGTATGCATACCTCCTAAAAATTACCCTGTTTATAATAACAACTACCTGAGATCAAGGTAGGAACTTAGAGGTGAGGAAACACTGAAATATTAAGATGAGGGTCTGAACTGGGAAAAAAGCAGATAAAAACCAGGGAGATCAAAACAGCAACATTCAAATCACTGGTCTGGCTTTTGAGGGATGCTGCTAGGTTGCTGTCCTTTTTCATCCATATTTCCTACTTTCCTCATATTTTTCCTTATTGATCATGTCTACACATTGTCTGAGTTCTTGAAAGACCACTTTTTCCTCACTGAGATTTCTGAAAATAAATATTTTGAAATGGAGAAGTTAAGTTTATTCTGGAAAATATTTTTCCCCACCAGTACTCTTACCAGGCAGACCTGGAAGTGCAAAAAAACCAAAGCTGAAACTAGGCAGCCAGTTTAAAACTACTTGTCTGATGGTATTTCCATTGTTACTGTCAACAGTTAAAAAAAAAAATTACAAGGATTTAATCTAATTTTTCTTTCTAAAAAACACCATCATTTTTATCTGACGTAAGAGAAATATTTTCAATAAACTCTGGCCAAAACATGAGCTGTGCTTTGCTCTAATCAAAACCCAAAATCTCTTGTATTTTCTCAGTACTTTGGCTAAAATTTCCCTCCTTCTACACAATGCTATAAATGTACTGTATTTTCATACCCACAGCGTTGTGTCACAACAGTAGTCGAGGTCTAAGAATGCAATATGTAGAAGAGAGTTTGAACTGAATTTGCTTGTTCCCCGTTGAGAAATCCATTTCTCTTCCATGGGAGATGATTTTTTGTGGCTAGCTATGAGGGAGAGCTACTGTTGAGAGCAATCCAAGACATCACTGGTAGAGACAAACACAGATTAGAACCTCCTGGTACTCTGTCTTCCTCACCTCCACACAGGCAGCACCAGTGATAATTAGAGAAGGAGAATGGCAGGTGAAGAGAGGCAAGGCAATGGCCAAGAATTGAAGAGCCAGTCCAAGAGGAAGATGATCTTTATGGGAGTAGAGAGGCAGTAAAAAATTGACAGCAATTCCATTAAGTTCAACACTCACTTTTTATCAGGATAGTCTCTCAAATCCTTTCTAAGCATACAGCTCAGCCTCTTGGTGGAGGCAGGTGTTGCTCCAAGTTAAGCAGGAACATGACTAGAAATATCCTCAAGGTATTGATTGATGCATGTTTTGCTCCTTCTGTTGCAGCCTGTGGAAATAAGGTTGACCCTGTGTATGAAACTCTTCGCTTTGGGACTTCTTTAGCGCAGAAAACCAAAAAGGGAAGTTCTGGAAGTGGGTCCGACTCTCCCAACAGAAACTCTGTAAGTATCCCACATCTTTCTTCCATTTCCTCTCTGGAGGAGCAGCAGATATTCATTCACATGAGCTTATAACAGAGTTCATAAAACTTTTATTTCAAACTGTAAAAAAACCCACTAAACTCTTGCTCTCCGCTTCCATATTGAGACCAGAAAACTTGTTATTTTTGCAAATTCAAGTTTTATGTTTCTTTTAGATGACTCTTGAGAGAAAAAAGTACTAATTAAATAAGCAAACTGTTTTTATCAGATTGCAAACAGAAATACTAATATTTTTATTTCGCATGTCCTCGTAGAAGTGTAACAGAGGTGTTGAACTATAAGGCTGGAGTAGAGGCGTAGTGCTTGTTGTTGGTGGTGTCCATTTGCCCCGCATACAAATTATAATGTTCAGTCAGAGTCCTCAGAACCTAGATTTAAAAGTACATGCCCCCAGTACAGACCCAGACAAAATTAAGACACTGCTACAGCAACAAAGCAAGAGACTGGGACCTTCACCCCTGTCCAGTGCAGAATTGTGAGAGAGGCATCACAGATGGGGGCTTTTCTCTCCAAACCCCAAATACGGACAGGTGTGCTCAGGTTGTTGAATCCAGACAGGGAGATGTTAATATTTGTCATTCACTGCCTCCAGCCGTAAAAGTCACTTTCTTCAGGACCATGGCAGAAGAGGTGGAGAACAAGGGAATTGTTAGTTCCCTTGGCCCTGCCTTTGCTGTATCCATACCTTGTTCAACAGTAATTGCCAATTTCTTCCTTACAGAAATGGTTAGTTATCCCAGTGTTGGGATCCACAAGATCAGGAGCTCCTTCATGGTGTTGAAAGAACATTTCCTACCCTCTCAGCCTCTCATAAACAGGTGCTTACACCTATGTTTGAGGTTCTCTTCCATTCCCAAGAGATCCTCTCCACTCCACCCTTCCCACCCCTCCCCCCCAAAAAAAACCCTAAAAAAGACAAAAAAAAAACCAAACCCAAACAACAACAAAAAACACCCAAAAAACAAACAAACAAACAAAAAAATCCCCACACCCAAATCCACTGGAGGCTAAAGCTAATTGTCATCTCTAAAAATCAAACCCGCCTTATCTGACAATCTCTTCTGCACACACCTCATAGGACTAATCACTGGGCACAGAGACATGATAAGAGTTGGTCTCCAGGTCTCAAGGCAAATACTTATATGCTTAATATCAAGTCATGCTACCATCTGTATGTATTTGTTACAACATTTCCCTGGCATTTAAATGCATGCTCACTCACACAGCTGACCTGTAATCTTGGGGGGTATAGGTGGACCCTAAACAGGCATCAACTGATGTCAGATGGGAAAAAAGACAAACTAATTTAAGCAAGAACTAAGTGAAGTCTGCAACGGATTTATTAAGGGATGTGTCCTCTATCCACCCCCATTTGTGCCTTAAAAGGAATTTGCTAATTCCCTTTTTTTTTTTTAAACCCAAAGTGACTCTACCTTCTGTCGCATTATTACATTTCTTTTTTTCAATTATTTAATTTCCTTTGAAACAATATTTCTACAAATGTAATTATTGCTTTCTAAATCAATAAAGTTTATGTTGAATTATAGATGAGAACTCAAGCGTAGAAATCACTAATGCTGTGTCAGCTTACTCTAGGGAGCTTATCATAACTAGGTGGGGTGTGGGTGTAGAATTAGGAACGCAAGTTCATTACAGGAATTTCTCCAGGGTATTGAAGCTGAGAGAGAATGTAACATGTCAGCATACAGGAAATAGAACACGTTAGAGAATTGAATAAACGGACCTGAGAAACCACAAATTTTGCCGGCACAGCCTTGTGGATTGAGACAAGGATAAAAAACAGGGTAGACACAACCCTGAACAAAATGATGTAGCTGCAGACCTTTAAAAAACTGGTGTGTGACCTGGGAGTAGGTACTGACCAGTGACTGCAACAGGGATGTGGCACAGATCCTTTAGAAGCACATGTAGTTAGTAACTCAAAGGGACTACAAGCTTTCCCCAGTGATCCCCTCTTCTGGGCTGCTCTGCTCCTCTCCAGGCAGGAGCAGCAATGCAGCTGTGGGGCTGTGCTGAGTCCCAGCACTGGGAGATGGAATGTGTTTCAAGGTTCTGTCATGTCACCCAGCTAGGGACATGGGGACACCTGGGATGCTATTTCACCTTGCATGTGTTGTCCAAGCTGTCCAGGGCCTCGCTCTGGGTTGGCACAGCAGAGCTGCTCCTGCTGAAGATGGTAAAAAGCAAAGGTGACTGGCCTAACAGCTGTTTTTTGCCCCTACAGCCGTGAAGCTTCCACACTACATGCAGTTCATGTCTCTGCAGAGAGTAGAGACAACCACGTTCCTTTAAACTAGCCAGAGTATTTTTAACACGACTGAGCTGTGTGGACGTACTCACTGATTTTTCCGCCCGGATTCTGCATTTCCCATAAAAGAAAGTGGCCATATGCTCCAGATTTACTACCTACTGCTTGCTTCAAAACTGTGCTTTTTCAACCCACATTTATACAAAAAGGCACTTGAGGTGATGTAAATGTGAATCTAGTTCTTGTTAGTTTTTTGTGGATGAGCTCCTCTCAAAAGCAGTTTTGCACCTCTATCATTTCTATTAGACTATTCGTCATGTAGTCATTCAGTGAAAAATCATTAGAGGTAAATGAGATTGCCTCAGAAGGTTTTGGATGAGGTATATATACTGAAGAGACAGCCACTACACATACCATATGCACTAGAACATAACAAAATTAACATTAATTGTTAGTCAGCAATAATGAAGCTAGTCTGTGAAAACTGAGGAACATGTTGTAGCAATGAGCTGAAAAATAGCTGGGACTTAGTCTTTCAACAAAGCCAGTCTTTCTCTTCTCCACCCAGCAACCAGAATCCATAGATAAGCTCTACACTGGATTTGTGTAAACTTTGCTATTGCAGTGCCTTCTCATCCTTGGGTGACCTATTTGGGCAAGATGCAAGACAAACATGACCTGCTGCAAAAGGCTGAGTCTAAAAATAGGGAACAATACAGCAGCAAATTAAAGCATATATTCTTAAAATAGCAAGGGAAACAAGATAACCACACAACACCTGTGGCATAAATCTACTTTCAATCCCTTTTTGCCTTGGTTTCCTTCATGGAGAAATAGCTAGCAAAGTACTAGATAGGAGAAATAAAATTGTGAAAGTACTGTCTAAAAAAAGCTTTGCTGTCAACACTAGTAAAAGGGGGAAAAAACCAACACGTTAAATCTATAAAGCAATTCAGATTCTGCTCCCTAAACAAAAGCAGGAATGTTCCTGTGGTGCAGGCAAAGAACTGCAAAGCAACAGAGCAAGCTATTTGTATAGGGCAACTGTAAAGTGTCATACAATAAAAATACAATTATTGTGTCATACAATTAAATCCTGTGACTTAAAATTTGTGAGCTAGAAAAAAAAATAAAGCTTAGGAACAATGTAAGCATTTATATTTATTCAGATTAGAGAAAGCACCTGACTCAAGTTCAGTCTTTGGGTTTTTTCTGGTTATCAAAAATGTAGAGAGTTCAATGACTGAAGTTTTGTTAAGGTCAGATTTGCACACAGTTGTTCGGAGTACCTCCTCATTTCTGTTGGGCTATACAAGGAGAAGCTGACTACCCGACCAAGGAATCTGGTGCTGTATGCAGAGTATACTTCTGAGGCTTAAGATTATGTCATCCCATTTTCCTACACCCTGGAACACTGGGTCCCTAATCATGACTGACATTAATATGGTACAAAGAAGAAATCATAGTAATTTTAAAAGCAACACTTAGGTTTCAATTTCCCTAGCCATACTGGCCAGATGACTGTTTAAAAAGAAAGCGAGGGCAGATATTTAAAGACTGACTTCATCCACTGCACTGCACTCTAGCTCTTTCTTTTACAGCATTTTAACAGAATTAAAATGACCCTTGCATTACAGTTATTTTACTGAATAATATATTCAGGGCTGATATATTAAAACTCAGTAGTTTCAACTAATGTTCAGTCTTCCTGAATGATAGCTATTTAGTATATGTGCAGAATCTGCAAATTCCCTCATGCCCTTTCTGTTTTGTACAGAGAATCCCATTGCTTAACATACTCCTTTGCTCCTTAACTTTCATTTTATTTTATACTGCAGAAATCTTTTGTGCTCCAGACTCCAAACTTGGTCTGTAATTTTTTTCTAGGCTTTCACTGCTCCCTGTGCAGTAGGTATGTGTTGTGCACCACCAGATCCAATGTTTCCTTCTATCCCATTAGGCTGACTCTGCTCTGCTCTGACATCACTCAAGTACTGCATTTCCCAAAGACCTTTGCTGTGGTTTTATTTCACTTCATTTGGTCCCTTTTTCTTGCTTACCCAGTCTCGTTTGCTGTTTCTGTCCCTGCAGACAGGTGACTTGGTAGAAGTTCCAGAGGAAGGCAATAGCTCTGCAGGCACCCTTGACATAAGCAGAAAACGCAGCAACAGTGGTGAGTGCCCCAGGACAGCACCTTCAGGTGTAAAGGCCCATGTGCAGCCTGTTTCATGGCATGGAGGGGGGGGTATGGCATGTCCAGCTTTTAGCAATGTTCTGGTTTTCAAAGCAGAAGGTGAGGTGGTGCAAGAATTTGGGGAATGCTCTTTGCCATTCAGATGAAGCTGAAGCCACCACTTTCCTTAACATGGTGTGTTCCAAAACTGCCACTGGGCAAGGTTCAGGTCCATTCCCTATCTCCTATCTTTACTTCATGATCATGACTGTAGACTTAACATGCTGCACTTCCACACTGGCAAAATAGAACCAAAAAATACTTTCTTTTCCATATGTTTGATTTTTCCCCATGGTTTCTTATATCATAACCTCTTTGGGACACAGAAAACAAATCATAAAAGATCTTTGCATCTGTAAAATATGCAACACAGGGAATTTTGATTATAATTGCAGCTTCTGAGTACAACTGTAGTATGTGCCCAGTAATATTAGTGGCCCAATTCTTTTTGTTTGATTTGCAGTACAGCATTGGCTTGATGAGATTTGAAAACCAGCATAGCATCAAGAGTTTAGTAATGAAATCTCAGCCATCAAGAGTTGGTGTTTGTTACCCTGTTTATGAATTCAGTCATGGTGGTGGAAGTCATAAACAAAAAGAGTTATTGCTCAACACAACTTCAGGCCCAAACCATCAGGGCAACTTCTCTAGCAGCACCTGAAATTGGCTTTGCTGAATGTCACAAAATGTACAGAACAAAACCAAACCACACTGAGCATAACTTTTTTCTTCATGGTACCCCCAGTGTCCCTTACATACTGCTACCAATTCATACAGGAGAAAGGCAAGCTTCAGCTGTCTGTTTCTATTTTATGCCACCTCCTTATTCCTTTCCTCTTCTCTTGGTCCTATCACCTCTCCTCACTGTGTTCAGACATTTCCTTCCTCTCATTTTGTGAACATCTCGTCCATATTATTGCTCCTGAAAATTTTGTTCGGTTTTCTGTCTTGCAAGTGCAAGTTGACCTGACCTGGTTAGAGAATTCAGTCTGCACCACATTGTTTAATCCTGCCCACCTGAGGTTAAATCAACCCTGTTTGAATGTTCAGATAACGGGGTTTTTTTTCTTTGCAAATCAATAGTTTCATTTCTAAAACCCAAAGAAACTTTTTTTTCTGAGATCTGTATTCACTGAATGCACAGAAAAGCATTCAAGGAACTTACTTAAAGAGATTAGTTTAAAAACTCAGCATGTGTCAAACCTCAAATAACTTCTGCGGCACATTAATGATTCCTTTGATCAGCACTGGCTTTTTTACAATCCATCCTTTAGAGACTCAGGGTATAAATTATGCATCAGTCACTCCAAAAATTTCCTCTTGGTAGAGTTTTAATAAACTGTCTGCACTGTTTCCACATTCTATGGAAATGGTAAAATCCTTTTCAGAGTGTAAAAATCCCTGGTTTTTTCCTCTTTTTTTTTTTT
>VWZU01016071.1:5005636-5051992 GCA_013397095.1 Sterrhoptilus dennistouni
TTTTTTTTTTTTTTTTTTCTTTTTGTCTGCTGCTGCTAGGGCAAACAAATATGAAAATAGATGGATTTCTGTTGTGTGGAGATATGAACAACATAATTCTATGGCTTCAGATTCAAGTGCCTCCTATTAACATCCGGAGACCATGAACTAAACATAGATTAAAAATTTAAATACATTCAAAATATTTTTACAAAGTGACTCATGACTCCTTTTTCCTCAGTTGTCCACTGCCTCTTTATCAGGAAGTTCCATATTAATGCCTGGATGACTCAGGTCCATTCTGGTAGAGTTTGTATTGTTTGGTTTTTTTCCTATTAAAATGCTGTTCTGCAAATAAGTATTTAGGAAAATAAATGTACATTTATTTTCCTAAATAATTAAGGAAAAATTATTAGTACATTTGATGCTTTTTGGTAAAGGGAAACAGCAGAAAAGACAGTCTCCAGAAGGGTGAAAGGACCCAGCACACGTGTGGCCATGTAATTTTCCCTGTAGAACACAACTTCCCTATGAAAACAACTTTAAGTCAAGATTCTTTCATTCAGGCCCTGGCATAAATCCTATGAAGCAAAGCATCCCAGTTTACAAAAGTGAGATGGCAATTTCCAGCCCTTCAGCCTCCTCTAAGCCAGTTACACTTTTTCACTGCTGTGAACTGCTGTCTGTAACACAAGTCCTAAAAGCCAAAATGTACTTTAGGTGACATCTATGAGTCTGTTATCAACAGCGGTTTGAGAATTTTCCCCTTGCATCAAATATGGGATGACCTCTCTGAAAACCCAGTTTTGGTGAGCACTTCTCAGCCAAAACAAGGATACAGTTCAGGTCCCTCCCCATATGCTGGGTTGCCTCCACAGTTCATGAGGCTGTACATTAGTAACTCTTTATTTTCTGTTACCAAACAGGAATTACTCCAGGCATGGTGCTGAAATGCTTTTACTTCATCTGGTGAATGACTTTTGCCAAGTCCAAAAGGCTCCTTAGTATTCACCAGAACATCTTCACTTTGCCTCCTGACATCTGTACCTCTCAACATGAAAAACAAAGCATGGTGATTTGAGTAGGACTTAAACACTGAGAAACTGTAATAGCAGCACTTTAAATGCTTTCATACAGATGTCAGACATACATATACCCATATATTAATGATACAAGAAATTAAGTTTATTTCTAAGGTTTTCCTTCTGATACCTATGATAATCTGCAGGGTCAGTGTCCCTTTGCAACAGGACTTGGTGAGGAGCATCCTGAGGCCCCAAGTCCGCTTCAGTCAGGACAAGCCAGACACAATTTGTGGCATTTTCACATTGAGTGTGGCAGACATCAGCTTACATGCTCCCTTCACATTCACAGACTGAACATTATGACTACAACATTGTCTTACATTCTGTCAGAGATGATGTGTGTGCTTATAAATGCCTGTCACTTTGTACAAAATCTTTCTCCTGCACGTTGTGGCTGCCGTTTTGCTTGTCTTTTATCTGTTACAGGAACACTGTCATGTTTTTCAATATCCAAGTACAACTCTCTACTATCAAAGAGCCTTACTATTTCCCTCATAAAGCTCCTTAACAGACTCTGTTATGTTGTCAGCTACCATGTAGGCTAGTCCCAGAAATACGTGTTAATGAAAGAAAGGATGAACAAGTGAAAGAACAGAGATGATCCTGTTAAGGTGAAGAGTCTTAAACTACTCCTAAAATGTCATGTGTTTTCTTTATTTCAGTGTTTACATACTCTGAAAATGGCACAGAACACTTTGGAGAAGAACCAAAAAGTATACATTCCCCGGTATGAGCATAGATTTTGTGATGATACAATGGTAATGGGAAGTCATGTAAAACTCTTGTTTTTATGACTGTCTGAGGACCTTGCCTAGGTGTGATCCATCACTGATGTCTGACTGTCGTGTTCTTACACCATTTCTGGGCCACTGGCCACGGCTGGAAGCAACATTACTGGATGGCTTTTTGCTTTATCCTTTGTCATCAATTTATGTTTTTCTGCTTATTGCAAATTGATTTGGAAATACTCCAAGTGTGCAGCCATGTAATTACAATAGGACTGCCATAATGTAAAAATCACAGATTTGATTTTGAAAATTATGTAGTGCCTGTTTTAGCTGCTTTTTCTTTTTTTCCCCCCAGATTAATGGTAGAAAAAGTGAGAAGAGAGAAAAGCCACTCTTCTCTGTTGAAAACCCAGCACAAAAAGCTTTCACACATTAAAATCACTTTAGGGAAGTGAATTTGCACCTGTGCACTGTACAATTCTATCTAGTTCCATCCATAATGAGGACTGTAGACTAGATACCTTATATAATGCCAATAATACACTAGTGGGCACATAAGAGCTATCATACATACTACAGAGAGAAAAAGGCACATTCATTTTTAAGATCTTGTCCCAAAGACCAGTCAGTGCAAATTTCTGCTTGTGTTCCTTGGAAGCCTGGAATTTGATCTTGGAGTTCAGATAATCTTCTTTCTAAATTAAGATAGTTACTGCCTTAATGGCCTGCAATGTACCTGGGCCATAGTCCTCCAAGCTGTGAGAACAGAGAGATGATTCTTGATAATTTATTGTAAGATCAGGTTCTGGTTCCTCTGTCTCTAACAAAGCAAATTCCAAATTCCTTTACAGAGCAGATATTTAAATTTTCTCTTTCTCTTTTTTCTTAAAGGGACCATTTTATAAAAGCACGTTACAAATGAACACCTATGTTGCCTTGTACAAATTTGTACCACAAGAGAATGAAGACTTGGAGATGAGGTAAACCCCAAAATATTTGTTAGTCGATTTGACACATTTTCACTAATAGTCATATGGCTATATATGACTTTGGGGAAGAGAGGGTTTCTTCTGATATTTTTAATACACATTTTTATAGATATAACCATCTAGATACAAAAATGTTCTCAAAGTTAAAAAGAACAGATGACCAATTTTTCGGCAAGGATACACTAGATTAAAAGTTTCATAAACACTTATATCACCTCAGGAACAAAGTGGCTTTCAGCTATAAAATGTCCTCAGTTGCTTTGTTTTTAAATCAGAGGTTTTCAACTAGGAATTCTTCACCAGCTCTCATGCTAATGCTGAAAATTTTACCAGTCCTGTTTGATCCTCCCTCTTATTCAGTTGTGTCTGAAAGTAGTGAATGGTGTCCAGCTGCTGGATGGCAGTATTTTCACATGAGAACTTCGCAAAATAACCTTGTTAATTGTTATTTTTAGCACTTACTTCCTCAGTTCTGCATCAGTTGCTTGCATTACCAGGTCTAATCCAAGCCCACTGAAGGCTAAGGAGAGCTTTTCTTTCACTGAAATTATTTTTTTCATGCTACTCACATTTTGCATGGTCTTGCTAGAGTTCTTACTGTGAATTATGTCACTGGCCTTCAAGGCATCCCTATATCAAAATAATCAAGCCTGTGCCACAGAATTTAGGGAACTGACAGAGAAATGCCCTTCTCCTCAGCATCTCCAACACTGAAAGCCTTTTTCCTGTTCCCAGCTGTGCCTTCTCACTGCTCGGGAACTAAAGGGTGAGATGTAATGCAGAAATTACAAGTTTTCCTATCATTCTGCTTTACTGGCATTTCCTGATCATTATTCTAGGAATGTCAGCTCTTCAGGAAATAACCACAGTTGCCTTTAGTGCAATTTGCTAGCTATTCTGCTTAGAAGGTTCCACTTTGCATCCTGCTCTTAGGAGCATATTCCATCTTGTGCATTTCTTCCATGCACACAAACATCTTTCAGACAAGCCTGCACTGGACTACCCTCCTCATCCAGACACAGAAATCCAGGAAACACATCAAACTTCAAAATCCTCCTGTTCTACATTTTAGGGGAAAAAGCAGCCTGTGCTCTGAAACTTGCTCTTTCAGGCAACACCAGGCTCTTTCCAGGGATGCCAGCTAGGTTTTGGACTAGTGGTACTCGACCACAGCAGAGCTGTTTGGCCCTTGGTCAGAAATTCAGGCATACATGTGTTAACATTGTTCCATAGGGTCTGCCCAATAGCTGGCAATGCTGTTTTGTCACTGCAGAGACAGGCAGGATCCAGCTCAGTTATATAAATTCCCATTTAGCATAGTTGATGTGCTGGAGGTGGGTTCAGCAGAGCAGTGTTGTCAAGACTGACAAGCACTGCCCAGCAAACCTGAGTTAGGAATCAGCCAGGCAGTGGTCAGCTCCATCATAACAAAGGCAAATAGCAGGGGAATGACCTGACCTGAGAGGAGGAGTTAGGGCAGATTTCTGGAGTTGCCAGCTCATCTCTGAGAGGATACAGTGAGGGGCAGATTACTGCAGTTCAGATGTGTAGCCCTGATTTCAGCTGAAATTAGAACTTACCACAGCCTGGATTTCTTCCCTAACAGCAGGAGCAGTCAGTTGGATTTTCCAGTGCTCTGGCATAAGTAAAATAAATGGACATTGCAGTAATATACTTATTCTAAGAGGTGGCCTTGTATTACAAGAGGGAATCCTGACGACAGGCAACCCCATGTTTCAGACACTGCAGAGAATAGAATAGAATAGAATAGAATAGAATAGAATAGAATAGAATAGAATAGAATAGAATAGAATAGTTGGAAAATTCCTACATGAGTGCCTATCTTGCCACCTCCTCAAATTTAGATCAGTGAGGTTGAGCAGACAATTTATCCAGGGTCATGATTTACAGAAGAAAAATATGAGACCTGACTGATTTCAACCAGTAGTAAGAACCAAGTGGGTTTTCCCCCTCTCAGGGATTAGCAGCTTAAATCTAGACTGCAAGAATAACAGGTCCAGATGGGATTTTTATTCTGAATCCTTTTTGGAGATTAAAGACATCTATATTAGCTCTCTTCTAGGAAAAAAAAAGTGAACAAAATCAGCAGGCATTCAACCTAAAATTCTCTGTGCTCAGACAAGTGACATGGAGAGACTTTAAGTTCAGTTGCCATTTTTCTCTGACAGCCAAATAAATTTGTATTTTCAGGGTTGTTTTTCCAACAACCAGGCTGAAGAGTACTGGGTGGACAAGGCTCTCCAAATCCTTCTTATTGAAAGTGTTTTTCTTTCAGTGTAAGGGTGCTGACCCCAGTCTATTCACTTTGAAGTTATGGGTTCCCTTAAAATCTCTTTGTGTTCCATATTAAATATTAACTGTAGTAAAGTACTCAGATATTCTTTCCCTTTGAAAAAAAATCTTTTACCACTGGGATATCAAGTTGACCATTTTCTCTAGCTTTCTTCCTCACCTCAGCAACATTTAATTATTCCAAACACATTGAAACAAGTTCTTCAGGGCAGCTTGAGGAAAATCCTGTTTCGAATTGTGCAGGGTTAGAAGACTAAATGTCTGTTTCTCCAGTTGTCAGCAGCAGTGATAACCATGTGGAAAATGGACCAAAGAAGCCCACCAGTGACCACACCTCCAGCTGCATCCTGGACAGATCCACATTTTCTATGCATACTCTGAAAGATCCTGTTAAATTGGATCAGATGCTCCAGATGTTTTTGCAGGCTCTTGTGCTGCTAACAATACAGTGAGCCCAACAGAGAAAGCTGAATAATTAAGGGTCAACAATTAATTAACAAGAAATGTCTCTTATCCAGCAAACAGAGCTTTCTGGAGTTAATCCCTTCGGAAATGGTCTCCTACTTACTTTCTACAACATACCACTATTATAATTATGTAGGAATATTGATGAAGTATCACCAATAGGAGGGAAAAGGTCAAACTACCTGCACAAAATCAGCTTAGCAAATTTTGCTATTAGTGTTTCCAGCCAAATTATTCTCCTTAGCTCTGCTTTGGAGCTAGTCAGCTGGATGCTGATACTTAGCAATTACAGCTCAGCACCACACATTATAAAGGAAAATATGTCCCATTCAAATCAAAAAGACATTATTGGGCAGAATTATATCCCTGCTGATTAATTGCTTTTGTCAGTAAAATAGAACTATTTTCCTGCTGCCTTCCTTCTGCAATCACAGCTTGAAAATACAGATGATTGAAGTAGTGTGTCCCAACAGTGTGAAATGTCTTAAAGTAAAGCAATAATGTCTTTAACAAAGAGAGACTGTATTTTAAACAGTTCCTTAATAAACAGGAAGTAAAACTTCCAGTTCACAGATGTTGTCTCAAAATAATGATCTAGCCCCAAGACAGAGACTCTCTTTCTGCATTAACATGCATGACTGAAGAAAACCTTGCCAGCTCATTGAGTCTACCTTCAGTAAATGCTCAGAAAAAAATAACCATTCCTATTAGAAGAGAATAGTGGAAGCTGATTCAACATGACGATTAAGAGTCATCTTACATACTGTTTGTCTTCTAATTACAGGCCAGGGGATATGATCACACTTCTGGAAGACTCTAATGAAGACTGGTGGAAGGTATGTGCTAGTCAGTTTACATCTATTTTCTTTCCAAAAGGGAAAATATCTTGGTTTTAATACTGAACATGTATTAAAGCTGTTACTGTTAACAATCTTCTACTATCAATATGTTTCCTTCATAGGGGAGAATTGATGACAGAACTGGATATTTTCCTGCTAACTTTGTTCAGAGAGTACAACAAAATGAGAAGATTTACAGGTGTATCAGGACATTCATTGGCTGCAAGGAACAAGGACAGATAACTCTGAAAGAGAACCAGGTAAGATCCTCTGTGCTGGACCCTCACTGGAATAGAGCATCCAGCAGTCTTACCAGTGACTGAAGGGGAAATTGTGCAAGACAAGGACAGGCAGATTTTTTTCACTGCAGTTTTACAAGATTTATTAATTGTATGGTAGCAGTGTCTAGAAGTCAGGTAAGAGCAATGTTTCCCTCGTGCAAACACATACCTAACGCCTGGCACAGCCTGAATTTTCAGTCTCACAGACATTCATAGTGATACTTTACATATTCTTCACTCTTTTGCTGACGTCAGAGGGATGAACATAGAGTCTTAGCAGCAGAATATGTGTGCCTGAAAAACTATATGGTTTTCTCCTCACTATTAGAACTAACTGATAAAAAGACAGACCCTCCTTCCCCAGGCCTTATCTAAAGATCTAAACACAGCCCATTGTCTTTGCTTCAACAAGAACAGAGTAAAGACAGCATCACACAAAGCTGTAAATCCTAAATGTAACACTTGTTCGCCTGTTGCAAGGTATATTTAATCCTTATTTTTTGTGTTACCTCTTCAATGCCCTCTCTACAGGCTGTAATATATTTTAAGCTATCAGTGCTCCTGTGAGCTTAAGTACACCATGTACAGTGAGGACATGCAGGGTCCATTCTCCAGGGTGTATTTTCATCAGCTCCTTCTACTTTGTGTCCTTCAGGTGCGTCCACTAGGCACAAGCCATGACTCAAAACCTGCCTTAAGGGACAGGTTTGTGGCATAAGTTCATGTAAATAGGAGGATGACATACTAAGGGTGATACACAGCTTGAGTTCTCTGACACCTGGATGCAATAGAAAGGTAGATTTTTCTCAGTGTGCCTTGTGAAGCCCAATATTCTTCCACTTATTAGGTCTTTCCTTTCCTGTGGCAACTGTGTCACATCACCAAAAATGGTTTGCTTTACAGCCTGAACAGCCACTGATTTTACTAGAGAAGTCAGAACCAGTGTGGACTTCAGGGCTGTAGATTTTTCCATGTAGAACTTTTTTAACACTTCACTCCACTGGTGGATAAGATTAACTTACAGCTTGGCTGCTGCTGATTCGTGGCATAGCAAAACATAAAAGTGCTAACAACCCTTGAGTGCACACAGTATTTTAAGGAAGGCACAGAACTACAATGACCAGAGTATATATTAAATGCTCCTGTACACATGGTACATTGGGAAGCTCTGCAGTTTCTAGAAAGAAAGTTCTTACATTCTTTTTACCCAATATCTCTTTTAATTTTTTTTCTACCTGTGCACACAGACAAAAGAAATATTACCAGAGCAGAACAAGAGCTTTTGGAGGCTTTGTGTTCCAAAATAAGCAATACACAAGGGCAAAGGTAGAAAATGGTAGTGTTGGAACACGGCATGCCAGCATGAGGCAATGGCCAAGATCTGCGTCACCTCTCATTAGTGGGTGTGCCAGATCATCTCTGCCAGTGTGGCAACTGCTGCAAGCAGGGAGAGCCCAGTTGCTTGCCTCAGTTCTCACAAAGCCACAGTTTCCAAGTGGGCAGCTCTGGCAGCTTCATCTAAACACAAGGACTTTCCTATTGTCCCTATTTCATAATAGCATCACAATGGGATCTCAGAGTCAGGAGTGCCTCATCATCTCTGGCAAGGCAGGAGGTAAAGGAAGGGATGAATCTATCCTGTCTCCCTACTACCTCCTTTTTTAAAAAACTTTTACAGCTCTCTCTCAAGCCCACACAACTGCCGAGGCTGAATATGAATGCTGTCGGGTGCTTGCCCCATGTGGGAGAGGCTCCAGAGGAAGAAAGAAATCAAATGTGAAACTGGGGGCAGAGATCAGACTGCACAAACACATGAATGCAGAGACATGAGAGGAAAGGAGCATAGCAAACAGATCCTGCTCCACTCACACAAATTGTGCAAAAGGGGGACATTTAAGTAGCTTGAAGGCCATTTTGGGTAACTTCCAGGTGGGACAGCCACAGTGAGGCCATGGACACTTATCTGCTTCCTCCTGTCCCTCCATACAGAGCACAATTTTTTTGTATTTTTTTTAATAAAAAAGACAACTCTCCCTTCACTGTGGAAAAACTCTTATCGTGAAAAACATTTTAATTGTTATTGGGATTTTTTTACTTTAAAAATTTATTTTATATTTCCAAAGTCAAACTTCCTTTCTTTTTTTATTCAGCCATTTCTCTTATTTTCTGTCCTTTATTTCTCTATTGTTTTCCATGTGAAACAGAGAGAGAGGTGCAATAGGCATGAAAAAAACAAAGTCATCTGCATGGGACTTGTGGGAAAACTTTGGCAGATTTTTTTTTCTATCTTTTGTTCTATCGGGAATTTCTGAGGGATTTCATCAGCCATGTTACCTGTCTCTGGGCACAGTGTTCAGAGGGCTGTGACTGCAATACATGTACTTTGTGCAAAGCACTGACTTCTTCCAGATTAGCAAACAAGGGGGATTATTCATCACTACTTACTCATGCCAAGTCTCACTTTAGCTAGAAAAACTCATTAACTGGTCTAATAATACCTGTGACTATAGTATGGCAAAGGAATTTCACTGAGTCACTTTCAGTGTGGTCTAACAAGAGTACAGAACCATTCTGAGAATGAAAGCAAGGATGATACACTAACAGAAAAACTTTTCCAGTGACAATAATATGAATTTTCTTTATATTGCTTGAAGATACTTTCCATGGTTTATTCTTCGGGTCTCTGTCACCTCATGCCCTATATGATTTTTTCTGGGTAGAGAGTTTACTCTTGCAAGACAAAAGGCAATAAGTTCACATCAACAAAGCCACATGAATACCATAAGAAAAGCCATTTTGGGTAAGCAGAGATATTGTCAAAGTTCGTGGCAGAGTGAGTAATACTTTTTCTGGAATCATTTGGCACGGAAAATTTTCATGCCTTTGAAATAACATTTGGAGTTTCAGCTTCATGCAACCTTTCTGGCAAAGCCAATATTCAGGGAGAGGGCTGAAGAATAACCATAGTTTGTTCACCCATCTTTAGCAATATGCACAAGCTACCCTTCACAAAGGATCTCTTGGAAATTTCATCATGCTGTATGAAACCCAGGCTGTAGGAGAAAAAGTGTACTGCTCCAGAGATGACAGCATCTTAGAGTTTAGGGTTCACTGACAGATTTTTGAGTCTTAAAGCCAGTTCAGAAGATGACTGGGCACCACAGGCCTCAATCAGGGATCTCTAGGACTTAGTCAGGCATAGCCCCTGACATCAGTAAAGCAAGATTATCAATAAGGAAATCAAACCTGACCAATTTTGATGGCTTTCCACACTTTTAAGCTCTTCTCACAGATGATACGAACTGCATAATTTCCAACTCTGATTCATTATATCATCCCTAATGTATAAAAACTTATATATCACATACATATATAAAATTTTCTCCAACCTGTTACTTCTGCCCTAGACTTCCCAAATTCATTATCATACATTATGCAAATATTTCTTTGCATGACAACAGGTTCTTATTTGACCTCTGTTCACAAAAGAAAAAAATCTCAATATCTAATATATCATCAATATTTGGAAAAGCATCTCTTAAAACGTCTTTAAAGTATTTGATCATCCTTACTTATAAAGAAGTAAAAATAATTTGCTGTTTGTATATCTGCTTTTACTTTGAAAAAGACCCTGCTCACACCTTTGCCTGGCTGTCTCTGACATCTACAGATCTACAAATTAGTTTAGATCTGGGCTTTTTCTAATTAGATAACACAACTGATTCTAAATTGCACAGCTGATCTTGGGCTACAGAAATTACCCCGAACTGTGACATTTGTAACAAACTGGGAATCAGAAGCTCTTTGCCTCATCCAGAGTACCCTGTGAGTTTACATAAAAGTCAATGCAACAGACCCATTTTGTGATGTTTTACAAATGTCACATATCCACAAGGCTGGGCTTAATAAGGCAGGATTGGAGGACAGGTCTACAGACCCAGGAAATCCCCCTCTCTCAGGTCTTCTGATTAGCTTGGATGATTTGTTGCTACCTGCTTTTCACCTCATTTCCTAGGAGTTACTTCATGTCCTCATACTTTTGGGATGCTATACAAGAAGCTGAGCTTCTAAGGGCATGACCCAGCTACGTTTGAAAATCAGTTTCATCACAGTGACTTTTGCATACAAATTAAATCACTAAGCAAACTCATCACTGAAAGTGATGTTGCAGTTCTTTATGTGCTCCCCAGCTCTAGGTGCTGCACTTCACAGCTAAGCTGAAAGAGAACAGGGTCGTTTTCCAGCTTTCTCTGATTTCCATTGGCATCAGTCTTGCTGAGAAGTGATGGGTGTCCCCATTCATTCAGGGATGCTGAGTGGCACAAAAGATTTGCAAGAGTCCAAAACAAGGGCACAGATCATTATGCATCCAGTCCAGGTCTTCTTTAAAACCATAAGTGATATAGGTAAAACTAGACAGTGTTCTTAGTCCAAAAGTTAGTGAAACAACTGATACAAAACCCTTCATCATCATTTGCACTATGACTGTATGGGTATGGAAATGGAGCTGCTTAGCATTTCCATCCCCAAGGCTCACATAGGCAAGGAACTCAGTGCACTGGCAGCAGCAAATGTAGAAGCTCAGTGTCCCTGTGCTGTCATTCTTGCAAACAAAAGACTTGAACTTGCAGACCTCTTGACCTGGCACTGTCTGCAGGCTCCAAGACAGCTCTTGAAACTCTACTGCCCTCATAAACAAAGTCCTTCTTCATCAGAACCAGCCTGTGGCTGTCAGATGGGTTAATTATGTGGAAGAAAGAAGAGAAGACAGCTGCAAAAAGTTACAGCAAGTTCAAAATTGCTCCCAAAGAGAACTGGTCATTCAAGCCCAAATTCAAAGCACAGGATTTAGAAGAACAGGAATAACCATGCAGGTCAAAGGAAAATTTCTTAGTTGCTCATCTTCCCCAGCTGCCCAGGGCTGACTGATGAAAAATTTTCAGGGCAGCCATTGACAAATTCAGACAGCAGTCACAATCTGAACATTTGTTTGGGTTTTTTAGTGTTTTGACTATTTTTTTAAGAAAATGAGATGAAAGAATGGGGAAGTGACTTTATGATAATAGATCCCACTTTCAGATAATTCTGAAGATAACTCATTGAGTAAGAAATACTCTGAGATGTGGTTTACTCCACGTTACCCTGTGGCTTACTCCAGTATTAACCTTTTGAGGCAGAGCATAGGGGAAAAATCCCAACTGTCCCCCTTTGTGTTCCTACCAAATTCACTGGAGAGTGGTTTCTCTGGCTCACTTTTCTAGTCAGCCCTGCAACCTGCCACCCAAAACATGCCAGCCTGAGTAGCTACCATTTTTAACAGCTTTCAACTTTATCCAGAAAAACCATAACCTGGTTGGCAACTGTGGCACCTCGTGCCTTCACAACCATCATCTTTGCCATCTCTTATCAGGGTTAATCCTCAACAGCAGCTGATCCATTGGGTGAAATCCAAGACTCTGGATGCTGCCATCTCCTCATCTGGGATTACTCTGAATTTACACCTACATAAGAAAATCAAGAGCCAAATCTCCAGGATACAACTTGTGGGTGAAATCCTTGCATACATTAAAGGGGTTGAGAGCAAAAGTGGCCATAGATGGTGTTTTATTCAGTCTTCTCTGAAAACTGCAGAATTTGGAGCAGCTCCAGGGCTTTGCCAAGTTCCAGCAGCTGTCACAGACTCGGGAGACCTCTTGAATTGCACAGGATTATGAAAGTGTGGCATATTGTGGCCGAACTTTCTCTGCCCCTGAACCCTACCCTTCCTTGGAAAGTAGTGGGAAAAAACTCTGCCATCTGGGGTCTGGCACATGCAAGGCTTAGTGTCTCAGCATGAGAGAATTTCAGCTGGAATTTGGGAGAATTCAGATCTATGTAATGGCATGTAGAGTGAGAATTCTCACATAATGGCATTGTACCCCTCATGCCCAGTGAAGATCTAAAGTTATTGCCCTAGCAGAGCACTCTCACTGATAATGAGGAGCACTCAAATGAGCAACAGAAAAAAAAATAATGCCCCACGCCACTGAAAAAAGAAGATATCTGCCATATTTTTCACTCCAAAAACAATGAAAAACAGTGTTCTGAAAGCTCAGTATTTTTCATTTGTCCACAAATCATTCTGCTGACAGTACAAGACAGCAGGGAAAATCACTCTGTTCTTGCAATATGTTCTGCACAGCACCAGAGAAGTTAAGCAAAAAAAGTGAGCAATGTAAACCTGCTGGAGATGTGATTATTCTGGGAATCCTATCAAAAAGCTAGAGGTCTTGCAGACACCTTCAGTTAGGAGAAAAACAAAATGATGTAGTGAACCCCTCCTTTTAACCAGCCAGTTATGCTGCAAAGGCTTACAGCAGTAGGGATCAACTGAGAAGGGGAACTTTTCAACTACTGCTCCTTCCCACACCTGGATACTCTTCCATACTTGGCCATCCTTAGTCTTGTGCTTCTTTGCAGGCTTTTTCTCTGATCATTTCTTTCTCAGAGACAGAGACCAACATGTACCAGTAGTTAGGAACACCTTTCTCTGTCCATGTGCTTTGCACCTCTCTGTTTTGAATGGTGATGTGACTGCAGAGGAAGCAGATGCTATGCTGAGGATTCATTACATAAATGAGCTTGGCTGTTTTGCAACAGAACCTAAACTAGGCAGCATCAATTCTAGACCTCTCCCACGCTTTCCATGTTATTTAGCCCAAACAACAATACATTATTCTTTCTAATTGCATGTCAGTCCTGTTGGTGTGCTCAGTCATTCTGCCCCAGGGATCCAATTCAGTTAGTGTTGAGTAGGAAGGATAAGTAAGAAAATTAATGAGTCCATTTACTTTCCAAAACTTTGTTTGCAGGTATGGAGATCCACCTCCCGATTTCCAAATACTAGAGGTGGTAAATATGAAGCAACTTCACCTCCTTCTTATAACCTTTCATTTCCTTCTGGCTGCTAATAAATTTCCTATATGCAACAGGAAATTCTTAGCTGGCCCAGAATTCAGATGTGGTATTTAGGTGTCACCCATAATAGTCATGCTGAAATGGATTTATCCAGGAACACTTTAGAGCTATTTTTGTTCATTTCATGTCCTCTGAATTATTGTAAATAAACATTGTAAATACTTATCAGACAGAGATGAGTGTTAGTCCAGATAAAGGCTGGCACTGACATCATGAGAAATCAGTGTACGGAATGGTCTCAATAGGACTGTCAGTTTTCCAGCTATATTTTAACCTTGTTTGACTAGCAGGAAATATATAGTTCTTTGGCACAGACATTTGAAAACAAGTCTTTATTTGGTGTGGTGCTGTGCCCAGTCTAAAGCGCCTGTGCCACAAGGCTTTCAAATGGCTCGGCCATTACCAGATGTTTCAAAAATGGCCTTAAAGTGGAAATGCCTGAGATCACAAAGGTCAGGAGGAAAAGAAAACCTGTACCACAGTGAAATATTTGTGCTTTTATAAAGACCACATGATTTCAGAACTGCTTCCCTGTGGAGTAGGTGTTATGGAAACACTCTCACAGAGCTGGATTCGGGTCACACGTTTTGGTATTCAAAACAGGCATCTGCAGGTGTGAGGGCTGAGTAAATAACATAATCCACTACCTGTCTCAGAAGCACTGAGGCTCCTTTAACATGCAAAAGAGAATATGCCTGCCTTCAGGTCAGCTGCTACAACTGACCCACGATTACTTTTCACAGCCAGGTGTTGAGGGAGTCAGATAGCTCGTGATCTGAAATACCCATTTCTCTCATCCACAGACAACTACAGAATGATCATTACAATAGGCTGAAGTCAAAATTCAGGTCTCAAAATTCAGGTCTCAAAATCTTTTATCCATCACAAAGTTTTTAACAATTTTGATATCTCTCATGTTTATGTGGCACTTCAGGGAGATGGGGTAACTCTCTAAATATGTGAGTTTGAGATTCTTATCAAAGCAGTGAGAGTCCAACAGGGATTGTTCTACTTATAGAAGTAACTAGCAGGATGTCTAGCCTGCCTGCTCAATACCTTGGAATAATTTGTCTTTTTGATCATGGCAAAGAGCTTAACATTTTCATATCTTTTTCTGTATTCAGATTTGTGTGACTTCTGAAAAGGAACACGATGGCTTTATCAAGGTATACAGCGGGAAGAAGAAAGGCTTTGTCCCCATAGACGTCTTAGAAAACATCTGATTCCAACAGGCCACTCACTGCAGTGGGAGCCCTTTGTTGGCAATGCCTGTCTGCCTCATCTCACACTGTGTCGACGCAGATGGACTGTCTTGCAGATGTTCAGGGAAATAGTGAGAAAACTGCAACAACATGAAGAAAAAGACATTTAGACTGCCACAGCAACACTAAAAATATGAAAAGTTGAATGTTTGAAAGAAAACGTAGTCAGAAACCACCAGGGAAATGAGAGGCCCTTGGATTCTAACAGGAATAAGGTAAGGGAGGGAGAGAAAAAAAGCCTGGGCTGGTTTCTGGTGCAAGATGGCTGCTACAACCCTGATGGAGACAGACAGCTTCTTCTGAAGGACTAAACTAGTGTCCTGTTCTTGTGTCTTAGAAAACTGTTGGACTGCTTTCCTGTTTGAAGTGTGTATTTTGGGGGAGGGGGGAGAATACCATTCAAACTGTCCTCTTACTACAGTCCAATGCTTGTAGTAAAGTGTGGCTGTGGTTCTACAGTTTTGTCCCCAATACCAATCGAGTTTAAGCGTTTTGTCCTGGTGTTTAGTCTCATAACAAATCAGTTTGGAGACACCGTGTGAATGTCAGTTTGAGAAATGCACTGTGCCCTGGAAGCTGGCAACTTTCTCTTTCTGTGCAATCTTCCCATAGGAAAGAGTAGCAAATTTGTGTGTCTTTTGTTTTCTCTGTATATGAACAAAAGCTCTCAGCATATGTTGGGTGTGTTTTGGCTGCTCTCGTAGGTCACAAAAATTTCTGGTCCTTGGATTCACAAGCCTGCTTGGAAGCATCGCTCTGTGTTTCCTTCACCCTTATTTGTGATACAAAAAATGGGTAAAATGCTGGGAGACAGCCACAGGCTTGAAACATTTTATATTTTTCTGTGTTTATTGCACTTAAAACATTTTATATATTAATCCTATTTATAAAAATAAAACAGTTATATAACCCACTGGAAGGCTGAAAATGTTAGGAAAGGACAGGCTGCACACAGGACTGAAGTCTGTAATTATCAAAATGCAGAACTCATGACAGAAAGGCACTGAGTGTCTTCATGGTGTGTTCACGCACCAAAGCTCACTTCTCCATTTGCTAAATAGAAATTTTGCAGATTCAGCAGTAAATACACGACATAAATTTTTCCTTGGCATAAACCACCATGATCATCCCTTGAGTCTTTTCCATGCTAGTGAGACTGTGCAGATATCCCTGTTTTGTCCATATAAGCCTCCTTCTTCAAACATGCTCTAGGCACAGGAACCTTTCGGTACTGGAGTGTAGTCTGTGGGACCTGTGGGTCTTGGCTAAATTATACAAGTCAGTCAGTGCCAATTCTGTTGTAGAGCAGGGGCCCTATGATATTTGAGGACAGGTAACCTAATTTCCAAGCTTTGAATTGGATGCAATTGTATCAAATACACTTAAACCGCTTAGCATGTATTATGACATAGAGATTAAGCCCTATCCTAAAGCTACCTGCTGAATTCATGCCTTCTTTGCTTGACATTGAATGCCTGTCTTTTCTGTGACTAACCACAAGTTGGTGTCCTGAATCCTGATACTGCATGCCAGGCTAGTATAGGCCTTTGCAAAGTTGATGCTCTTTCTAAAAGAAGCAGTTACTGGTCCTGTTCCCATGTCTTGAATCAGGTGGAATCTGTGTTGCGTAGCCCAGGTCTCAGTAGATGAGTTGCCCTATTTGAATAGCTGATCTTGCTCAAAGCCTTATAAAATCCAGGTGGACCCTACACTTGACCAGAAGTTCTCAGAGCAGATTGGTCTTCAGCTTCTCAGAGACAAATTTTGCAGCTCTTATGCATCATTTAATTGCAGGGGAAGTTACAGGGCTGCCAGCTGCTGAAACATGGCCCTTTGTAATGCAACCGGTCCATATGATTATTAGCAAACTCCTGGCTGACCAAAAGTATCTGATTTCGTATCTTCTGTGGGAATTTTAGCAGGGATTTTTTTTTCCAGTTCAAGAAACACCTGCTCAGCTCATTTTCTTAAGTAACGATAAACTCAATGGGAGAGGATTCTGATAATCCTTAAGGATCAAGAGGAAAAGCAGTAGAGAAATATTAATCTGATCTCCTTTATAAGATTACTTTTTTAATAGATATTCACCCATTCAAAGGAAAAACTCAAGTGTTTGTTACAAGTAAAATATTTGCTACTTTTGATCAGGCCTGTCAAGTGGACAAAAGGAAATCTGTATTAATCTATATATATGTGCTATTGTTTACATGATTGCATCATACTGTGATTCCCCCCTTTTTCAGTCTTCTATGACTTTGATTTATCCCTACAATGTGCATCATACTATTCAAAGAATTATATTAATATTACCTACAAATCACAATGGCCTTTAATCAATGTCAGTTTTATTCCTTTTGATACTGAGCAATAAGTAATAAAGTGACTGAGTAAAAAATAAACAGGCCTTATGTGGACTGCATTACACCTGAGAAACTATTGCTTCTGAACCAAAGCTTTCATGTTTATCTTTTCTTTGTGTTTTTGGTTGGTTGGTTGGTTTTGTCTTTTTATTGGGCTTTTGCTGCCATTAAACATGTAGATGTAATTTATGCCTAATTTAGCAAGAAGCACATATCATACATGAGTCTTACTTTAAGCATGTGATTCATTGGCTATTTCCATGTTTAAAGATGAAGTAGTTTGCTAAATTAAGGTCATTTTACTCAAATTTATTTTGGATGCCTTACTCTGAATCCAGACAAGTATCTCATCACTTTTTTTACTACCATATGCAGTTTGCAATAGGTATTGTGTTAGCAAGCAGTTAAAAATCAGAAAAAAATATGGAATGGATTTTATCTGACATAGGTTCAGAAAAATTGAATTTTAGGAGATAAATGCTGCTCAGATTTAATTTAATATTCTGCTTAATAAAGACTATGTGATGGTTGGAAGGAGAATAGAAGTGTATGTGTCTTGGCTTTTTTGCATCAGACCATGGAATTTTTAGTTACCCACCTCGAAGAACAGTCATGGAACACATCAGCAACAGAGGTTACTGAGCATTTCCATTTAAAATTTACAGCACTTGCAGTTCCTACATTTAGAAAATAATTTCTGCAACGCATGTAACATGTAGATTCAGAGGGAAGTTTTGTGGTGAGGCCGTCCTGAACACTTGTTTCCAGCATATCAGAAAGTAGTTTTAGCTATTCAACATCTCATCACAGCATAGAACTGCCTATAGAATATTTTCCTATATGCTAGGAATAGCTGACCAACATGAATTGAGAATGAGCTGCCGGAATCACGATCTTCTCCCATCAGTAAATAACAGAGTATCACAGTTTACTATGACCTCTTCCTAAACTTGACCATTATGACTCAGTGACTCCATCTGGAGATGAGTGCTGCAGCACAACACCATTCAGCTGTGGATTCATTGCCCCAGGGGAACTACCACACTTATGCCTACAAATATTGGATACCTTAGAATTGCTTACAGCCTTTTTTTCTAATTATTTGTTGAGACTCAATTGACTAAATATAGCACTCAGTGCCATCAGAGGAACATGCACAGGGTCGGCAGAAAGTGTCATGGGAGATTTGGAAAAGCTGCAACCTTCCTAAGAAGCCACTGGAGACTATGTAGGTTTTCTGAAATGGAACTAGACAGATGTCTTTGCAAAACGAACCCAACTCATTTATTTTAAATATGTGCAGACAAGTCTGATTTATTGAGCATTTAAAAGACATCTTTCTTTCCATAAAGGATGCTGAATAAATGCAGCATGCCATATCAATCTTATCCCATTTAAATCCAATGTAAAAAAGAACCTTTGAATGCCATAGGGGCTAAAGTTCATTATCTTGCAAAAGGCTCGTCAGTGTTGCTGTTCTCCCAAAAACCTATGATGTCATTTGTCTGATCTATTTATATCTGTACCAGATAACACCTGACTACCACATATCTCATACTTTTTACCATACCTCTGAAGGTAGTGCTCATGATTATTATTATTAGAAATGAGGAAAGAGGTGCATTTTTTCCCCTTTTTCTTTTTATAGGATTTCCTTTACTGGCTGGCGGGTAAGGGTCGCTTCCTAAATAGAACACATAAAATATAAAGAGGGAGGAGTGTGAATGATATTCCCATGCATACTCCTTCTGTATTTTGCTCTACTACAAATTGGATCAGACCAACACAAGTGTTTCATTTCATATTTGAGGCATTTCATAATAAATGCGATCCCAAATTATCATCCAGATTCTGCACACTACATTTTGCAATGCGAGGAGAATAAATATTTTCTCCAGTGGGAATATATGCCATCACAATGTTGAGTTTTCCACGGCTAAAAAGAGCATCTGGATCTAAGAGGTACATAAGAGTTATTTTTAAAACCATCCTTTATATAGAAAACTCTTATGTGCCTGGAGAATGAACACTTGGCAGGGTTAGTACAAAAGAGGCTCAGAAAAACTTTAGTAGGATTGCTTCAGGTCAGCATGTACATCCATCTCCTGAGTGGCCCAAGAAACTCTGGACAGCACTTGCCTACATTAATGTCATTTTTTTCAATCAAATTAGCTTAAATTAATTTCTTGTTTTATTCATGTACATACAGGCAAAACATGCATCAATACTACATACATTGACATCAATCCAATTGCAAGAGTACGTGCCCTTAAAAAATCTGTCATGACTGAATTATCTTACTGTGCTCAGCACTGAGTTACAGTAGTGGATGGTGCCCAGTAAGTGCTGAGACAGGCAGCTAGATGGACAAAGTCCAGAAGTTTTGTCTATATTAGACAATGCATATAATATATAAAGCCAGAGATGCAGCAGTTGAACTGGAAATAATGCAATACATTGAGCAGAGTGGATGCTCACTGCTCTGAAGGGCATCTCATTCATCAGGCAGAGAGGACTGCATGCCATGTACAAACTGGCAGCCTGAAAACACTGTCAGAACATCATGTAAATCATACTGCTTTGACCCAGTGCCTCACAATAATGAGATATTGAAAATAAAGAATAACTTCTCATGGGATACCTGAAGGAGAAGAAGCCAGGAGCCTTTAAAATGTGCTAATCAGTCACACATGCACACCATTGAGAAGCACACCTAAATCTACCTTCATTAGAATGAAGTAAATCAACCTCTGGATAATTACTATGCTACCAGCAGTTTGCCAGCTGACAGGGTCAGAGGCTGACAACACAAAACTGAGAGACCGTGAGAATTGTTTTAGCTTTGCATCACAAACAGGAAAAAATGAGGCATAGCTGTGGGTAAAATTCAGAGTTTAACAGAAGCACTGCAGCAGTGGTACTGAAGCAAACCTTTCAATGCGTGTTGTCTGTTCCATGTAGCCCTCCCTCCCTGGCAGGCCCAGTCCAGGTGGCCACGGCAGCAGATTCTACCCCTTGCCCTCTTCCAAGGGCAGCACTGCAGGAACATGGGCACAATTGCAAAGCAGACCTCTGGGTTCTTTCCAGACTGCCCACCCCATGCCAACAGAGCCAACCACTCTTCATTTCAGCCACTCTCTTTCCAGCCATTCTTCATTTCAAGGATCATGCCAGTTCAGCTTCTGGCTGCCAACTGTTTGCCCTTGTGTCTAGCAGAAGAAAATAATAATTAATAATAATAACAACAACAACAATAATCCCAAGGAAAACAGCAACCAAACAAAGCAGCAGTCCCCAAAACCTTGGAGTATGGCCTATGTGTCTATGGTACTGAAAACTGCACTTCAAAAAATGGTGATGCTTTGTGCCTCCCTGAGAGGTGTCACTCACCTCTTCTGTTCCTGGTCCTTCTCTGTCTGGGCAGGTTGCAGTACCTTTCTCACAAGCTGTCCTTATTTTATACCCACTGAGTGTCACTCTGTCCTGCCAAGAGAAACCTTTCAGGCCCATCCAATGCATCAGCTCTTTTAAATGTTTGCTGTCAAGCTAGTTGTCCCAAAAAAAGGCAAGCCTGCCATTGGCCCTGGCTTAGCAGCCTTCCCACACGGTCATCTATGAACCGCTTGAAAAAGCCTCTTTCACAGGGGTATGGGCCTGCTGTGAGCCCCATCCCCACCAGCACAGGGGATGGGCAGGGTCCACTTCCATGTGATGAAGGATAAAAGGGGGAAAACTATCTCATTTTAAGCCTTTGGAACAAGTCTGTGTCTCTAAGCCCAAGTGTTGCATGAGTCATACTAAACACGGAGGAATAACTTCTGGTTTCAGCCCATCCACACTCTTTATTACTCTGTATCTCCACATCTTGGCTCAATAAATGCAAAGTGAATGAAAACCTTTCTTGCTTTCTCTTTCATTCACTCCACATCCTAATCAGCTGTTGCCTTGTGTTTTCCAGCTCAGAACTGTAAAGGTCTCCCTTCCCTGGCTTTTCCCCTCCTGCCACAGGTGATGCTTTCTGTGTATATTATTCAAGATACAGTGACATCATCCAGCCCCGTTGTTGCACCTGTATCTCAACCAGGGCTGGCTGTGGCCAGCACAGCCAGGTTTGCATTTCATCCTGCTGGAAGGCAACATAGGGTCATGTGGGTTCTATAAATCTCCATGGCAGACCACCTAAACCTAAGTAAACCCCAGATGAGTACTGGGAAGATGAATTATTTGATTTGGGGAATTGAATGTGATCAGACTGGTATTGGTGTTATTGGTATTTAGTTGGTTGGAGTATTTTACCATGTAAATAGAATGGCAAATACTAAAAGTAGTCCAAGACAAAATTAATAGCTTACTCTTACTCCTCATCCTATACCTGCAGCTTTTAAACTACCTGCTGTAGTTTTTCTGTAGAAATACATGAAGTCCTGTGGCTTCTGGAGGTTACTGTAATACACATTATTAGTACAACTGACAGGCAAATCTGCTTTATTGACATCCTGAAACTAACTCAAAGGTTCTTTATGGAAAGAACAGGAAATTTCCTCGATTCCTTCACATAAATCTTCATTGGACACTAAGGCTTACAGTTTTCCTTAGGAGTACAAAAGCTCCCACACCCCAGACTGGAAGAGAGACGTTTCTTCCTGAAGACTGCAGCACCTGGAGCAGTGCTATCCCCCACATCACTTGCAAGGGTCTGCTCTCTAAACACCCCAGAGACGCCACAAAAAAATCCATGCTGACCCTCCACCCAAGTGCCAGGGCTGCAATGGGACGTGCAAGCCTGCATGGATAGTTAACTGGGACAACTTCTGTATCCTGGACACTTACATGCATTTTGTTCAAATAAAAGGTGGTGGGCTGAGCATACCTGTATCTACAGCACATTTCATGCAGACAATGAAGCTTTTTTCTTAGGCTAGGTCTCAGCTGCTCTGCAGTAGGGCTGGAGTGCAGGGTCAATGTTAGCAATGCAGAAAGCTCCACTTCCCAGTCTGGGGTCAGGCAGCACCCGCCCAGGATTGTCCATATTTTATTCACAGGTCATGATGCTACAGCTTGGTTTCTCAAAAATCCCTGTGGCCTTTGTGTTGGCTCATGTGACATTATAACGCTTGTAAAAATACAGTCTGATTCTCTGCATAATACACCCCCTAACACACAAACCCAGTCACCAGAACACATGAGCTGAGGTCAGATGCTGGAGCAGACACACCATTCTTCATCTGACTACTCTGTACTCACTCCTCAGACTTCAGTTACATCAGGGCTGCTAATTGAGAAGGAAGCACCTTAATTTCTTGAGTTTTAAGTGCTCTTTAAGAAGTCTTCCTGCTTCAGTGCTCCAATTATGGCCCTTATAGAGTTAGCTCACTAGTCACATTTAATGTTAGTAATTAATGAAACAATCTGCAGCAGGCCAGAGGCACCAAAGGAGCCTCTTGCCTTCAGTGCTGTCTCTGAGAATGAACTCTTCTGCCTGCCAGATCAGTGTAGCACTAGGTTGTAAAGATAATAGGAATGGTCACTTTTGCTCTCATTCATTTAAGGGGGTTCCAGGTTCCACCTCCAGACTCAGCCACATCCTCAGCCCCTGAAAGTCCTTTCTGAAGGCAGGCATCACCAGGTAGTGGTCTTTGCATGTTTTAACTTAAAGGCCAGGATGATGCCCCCTGGCCCTTCTGAGTAATACCACTTTCATAGCCTGATTTTAAGGATGTATATAAGACAGATTTCACCTTCTCTTAAGCGCTATCACTGTGGCTTTGGTCTCAGACCAACCAGTCAAGCGAAGTCCTGACAAGTAAATAGAGCACCATCTAACGTAGTGTTGTAGTCTCTGAGTCTCTCCATGCAAACATGAAGATTCCACATCTGCTTAGTGGAAATCCAAACACAGATGGGGTAAGTGCCTGCCTTCTCCCCACCACCCCCATCTTGGGAGCCAAGGAAGGAAGAGCTGACAGTGCTAATGAGCTATGTAGCAGGTGATGCAATTATCATCTGAGAGCCTGAGTAGGATGAGACAGATGTTACTTTTAGGGTTCATTGCTCTATTAGCAACACCTGCTAACCAGCTTATGTGGTCCACCCCTTGGCACACCAGATACAGACTACTTATATGCAGATATATCTGTATATATCTATACAGATACAGACTAATATTAAACGAGCTGGTTTGAGTAAAACCAAATAACTGTAGGTGATACCAAAGCTGTAGTCAAGGCTTCCCTTAAACGGTGGGATTCCCAGCAGGAACTGTAAACAGGGACATAAATTACTCTTAAATAAAGTACATATGCCATTCCTACTTCCTGAGAATCTGTCTCAAATCTATTATGTCACCACAAGTCCCTTATTCTCAAAACAGAATCATCAGTTTTGCACAGAGCTAAGGAATGGTGACTCTCTACTCAGCTGCAGGCTGAGAATAATTTAGTTAACCATGGGTTTGAGGTTATTGTAGGAAGGAGGGCCCAGCTGACATGCACCTGGTAGATTATGTAGCACCGAAGAATGGAGGCAGCTCTCACCATGGAGGGAATGGTACAAGGAGCCTTCAAGTGTGTAAAAGCCACAGATGATTGTCAAATTGCAGTCAAGCATTTGAGAAAATGCCCAACATGACAGATCATCACTCAAATTGGGAGGATGTGTTTGGGGGCTTGGTGTTGTCTTAGAGAAAATGAAGGGAAGCAAGAGACTTAATGGATCAATTTAATGCCCCTTTTCCTGAGTGGAGTATCATAACAATGGTTGTATTCTGTGTGAAATTTGGATCTGTGTTCATCCCTGCTACTGGGGGCTGAGAACAAGTGGACAAGGGTGATAAAATCCATTAAACATAGAACAGGGTGAGTTCAGACTGCACATGGAGTCTTGTACCTCTTAAGTTACTACAAAACAGACACTGGGCAGCAATTAGTGTTCTATAAATCACTGTAGACTGAATTAGGTTAAAGCTACACCCACAAAAAGCATTGTTCTTGTTCTTAGGCTTGTCTGGATTTTGAGGAGCAACATAAGAGCTTAAAGGAGAGTAGTATTAACAGTATCAACAGACACAGAAGAAATCTATTTTGTGCCACCAATCGAACTTGACAAGAGAAAAGAACTTTATCTTTTTAAGTTGTGTTCCCTCATTTAAATGTTTTTCAGGTAATTAACACTGGGCACCAACAGAGCTGATATTCCTTGAAGAAGAGTGAAACATTTATTACCCTTCTTGTCTTCCTTCCTGACATGATTGAGGTGAAAGAAAGGCTGAAAAAGAGAGTCTTTTCTTGGTTGTCTTATTTCTCTTTTGTCTTTCACATTGGTTCCAGGAATGGAAAGTCATTAATCACCTATCAAGACAACAGATAGGAGTTGCCTTGGGGTTAGAGAGGATTGGAGAAGATCATTTAAGCATGACAATTAATTGAAATGAGTAAAATGGGGACAGATTCTTCATACAAAAGTAAGTAGCAGGTGATAGGCAACAGATTTGGACTGCTATTAAGAAAAATTGAGTGAGGAATCTTAGCTGATGAAGATGGAAAGTAGAAAATCAGTTATAAAGGAAAAAGAAAAAGTTAAAGAATGGAGAAAAAAAGTTTATTGTGATAATCCCAGTTTATTTATTGTTTTAAATTATTAACCTGGAAACCTCCGGCTCTGCCGTTCCTCCTTGTTATGTCAGCTGTGTCAATATCACACAGATGAAGCAGTGGGAGCCAAACTGCAGCACCTTTCAAGCTCCCAAAGAAGAACATTTCAGGCAGCAATTTGTGACAAAGTTTTCTCCCCCAGCTAGGCTCTGGAGACACTACAGGTATATATCCTGGAATGCTGCAGCTGCTGAGTTAAGAGAGCTCCCATTTTATCATTTGCTGGTTTTATTCATCCTGTGCTTTTGGCACAGCTGCCAACAATTCTCCTCACAACATCATTCTCCTCACAAGCTTTCCACTGTGTAAAGGACTCGCTGGAAAGCTCCTGCTGACCACTCACCTCTCCCAGATTTGCTGCAGACTCGCAGGAAGGTTTTATTACCAGGCAAACAAAATGACTGCAACACCTCCAGCTTTTATATCCTATCTGAAGCAGGTGCCAAAAAACTGAGGAAATAGACTGCTTTGAAGAGCCAACACAACAAAATAAAACCTGCCCACAATTTAAAAATATCAAACAGATTCTTATGAGGCCTTTCCTCTGAAAAGTCTTAACGTAAGAACAACTGGGGATTAAATGCTTTTTGGCAATGCAGCAATGAAAAGGCTGCATTCATAAAAGTCATTGGGAGATAAGACTTGACCAGCAAACAAAATTTCAACTATAATCAGTTTTCACATGGGTTACTTTCACCTCTTCATTAAGCTCAATACATTCTCTATGACATAAATCTGATGTACCATACGCATGCAAAATGCAAAAAATTTCCTGATAGCATATTCTTAGTTGGAAGCTCAAAAATTCCCAATTTCAGCTTCCCATTTCTATAAGAAAATGACATTAGAAAAAAATTTAACATGACAATGGATGCTGCTTCTTATATACTTAGATGTTTAAAGATTATGTAGGAGCTACAGGGTTATGTGGTGTCAATTTGCAGGGTCTGCTGTTCTTCTCTGTTGAGACTTGACTTTCAGCCAAGGTCTGGTACAACACAGGGAAAACACATTATGCTGCTGTCACAATCCAAATTTGCCATTGGAGCAGCTGCCATAAAAACCCTTTGGTCTCAGAGGAAACTTGAGAAAGGGAAAAGTTTCCAGGAGGAAAAATTAATTATAAATTCATAAATATCATCAGCTGACTATGAATGGTTTCTATCTAGAAGAAAGGAGGAAACAAGACAAAGATTTTATTTCAGAGACAGTTATATTTTCAGAATTTCTCTCCATGCTATTACTGAATAACTCACACTCTTTAAACTAGGGCAGAAGACCAAGTTTTCATCTTCTCTGTGCCCTGAATGTGCATCTCTTATAGAATCCTGGCATGAAACCATCAAAGATCAAGGTCTCTTGGAAGTTACCTATTGAAGCAAATTTTGGTCCTGGAGTGGTGGTTTCCAGATAAATTTGTCATTACTCTCCCTTTCACCTTCATAAAAGAAAAAAAAAAAAAAAAAAAAGAAAAGAAAAAGGCAACTGAAGGAGTCCCCTTTGAGTTGTGATGGATGGCTTAATAAAAAGGCATCCACCCACCTCTTGGAGCTGACAAGAGATTCCTCTGCTATATGTGTGAAGAATCCAGTCATGGTTTTTTAATTCCTGTTGAATAAAAGACCAATTTTGATAAATCTTTAATGACTTCTATTCCAAGTTCAATATTTGGTGCAATAATCATTTTTTGCATAAATATCCTGTTCAGCTCCTGGGCTAGAGCACGCAGAGCCAGGTTGATCTAGAGCATCAATCTTGAGCAAATTGGAGACGTTCATAATAAGCTCTCAGACATATTTGCAATGCAAAGACAAACACCATTTATGCATGACTTGGCTCATTCTAAGCCTTGAAAGACTGATAACACCCAAAGCAGCTGTGACTGAGGTTCACACACTGGGCTGTCATTTGTGGACATTATACTAATTACGGTCCTGCTGGCTTCAGAGAGGAATTGTTCTGCAATGATCTGTGATGTCTTTTAAGGCTGCTGTAATCACATGCATCACATTTTCATGAACTGGAAATAAATCTCAAAGAGCTGCAAATAAATCCAGGAAAAAAGCGTTCAGGTAGCAATTTCATTAAGATTTGGGAACTTGTAACTAGCTCTGCTGCAACATGGCAGATTCCACTTTCCAAAAACGATGTTTTCTTTGGATGTGTTAGCTGGTACAATTCTCTTTGCATGCACTATTACTGCTCAGTATATGGGGCATGACTCATGATACAGAATGATAGCTAGAGAAAATTGAGCTTCTGAAAAGTGAAATTAAAGGGGAAAAGCCAAAGGAATAAATAATTCAATAGACAGACAGGGCTGGAGCATACAAATGAGACAACTCTGGGTAAGTTTCAGCCTGTTATCCAACCCCTGGCAGTGGTTTGTGGACTCACTTTATCCTTCTAGTATCCTAAGGGAAGAGTCAAATAACTGTAAGTGTAGTATAAGGCCACCTGCTACCAAGGGCAGATACTCTGGTACTTGAGGATCAAACACTTGTAATTTTTTCCAGCATCCACTTGTCTTTAGTCCTCTGATAAACAGTCCCAGAGCACTGGTCAGCTCTGCCCATCTGCATCCTGCAAGAATGAACACCCACAGCAACACCTCTGTCATTCAGGTCTCAGCACTGCAAACCTCCTGTTTGCTCTGGAATTAGTGGGTCCAAGCCCAGCCACACGCCTTCCTTCAGGAGCAAAGCTGCAGTCCAGCTTTGCCCCCACAGTAAAAACCTCTATGGTACAATATCACCACAATTTTTAAAATGTTTTTGATGCTTTGTTTAGGGTTTTTTACTGACTTGAACAATTGCTCAATCTGACTTGAATATTTGTTTCAAAGCTCTTCCTGTGAACTTCATATTTGCCAGGTGGGGTCTCTTACAGCACTATGTGACTTCAAGCACCACTTACAACCAATAAATATTTGTGCAAACTTTGCCCATTTTAAGGAAAATACTTTTTTTTTACTTCCAGTATTTCATATTGAATGGAATATACATGAAGAGCACAGTGCACGAGCTGAGCAGAGCATAAGCATCTCCTCTGCTGGAGATGGCACATTTGGCAATCAGAAGGCAAACAAAGAGAAGGAACAGTCCTCTCAAATCTCTTGCTGCTGTAGTGGCTCTGTAGATAAACACACAAAACTAAGTTAATTATCAGGCCTCTTTTTTTTCCCAAATGACTATTACTCAGTAGTAAGATGCAGAGCCTGATGTTATAAAAGGGTGGATGGTTTTAAATTAAATTAAAATAAAACAATAACTTCATAATGGCTTTTCCAGAACATAAGCATCCTTCTAGAAAAAAAAATAATAAGAAGTTATTTTAAGAGCTGGTGAACTGGTAAGCTTTCACGCCCAAATTGCCACAACATTGAAACCTATAAATCCAGGCAACTCATGTACTGTTTGTTATCCTTAGCCTTTCACTGGGCATGCCACCCGCCCTTTTGTTCTGCCTTGTTTTCCATACTCAGAAATGAGCTGCTAAAACTCTTCTCAGAAATTCAAGGATATATGTGCTCAGGAAAGTCATCTTGTGTTGGCCCACCCACTCACCATCCCACTCGAAAGACATCTTTTGTTAAATCAACACCACAGGAAAGCCAACAGAACAGGTTACATTTTTCTGTGAGCAAGTGCATAAAGTGCAAAAGCACTTTAGCTTTGATCACCCTTGAAACAACTGAGAGTAAAATAACACTGACAATGGCCTCTATTATCCCAAAGAAGAGTGGAATCCCAGAGGAATAAATGAAATACTTGTGCTCCATCCTTGCTTTAAATATGATGACCTTCATCCCCATCGAGTCAAGTCCCAGAGGCGCCTTTGGGATTTTGTGTAGGGAAAAGTTTTAACTGTCAGAAGCTCATGGCTCAGACCAAACAGGTCCTAGTCCTGCTTCTCTTGATGACTTGAGAGTCTTGAAAGACTCTCACAGAGACTGGAATCTGACCCCTCACTGCCTGTTTTTAACAGTGAAAAGAATTAAAGAGCAGGTTAAAGAAGATAGATTAAGAAACTTATTTTTCAAAACAAGTGCAATTTTTCAAAACAGGAAGAGGCAGAGAAGGAAGAGATGGAGATTCATGCATTTGGGGAAAAGCTTAAAATTTCAAGACAAGAAGAGATTCATTTATGGAACATCATTGTTAATAATTAGAATGTTTAAGGTGAATGGCTACATATGTATTCCTTAAAGGAAAACATGCTGTACTCAGTGAAGTTTATAAATGCCCACCTAAGAAGGTGTTACAGCCAGGGTGAAGGTGATTGTCAGTAGGGAAAAATGAGTTTCCAAGTCATTCTTGTGAGAGAAGATATCTTCTGGGAAAAAAGGATGCTAGCCCAAGGATAACATCAAATCACCATCTCTGTCTATGGAGAAACTCTAATGAAACAATGTGAAAGCAATCCTTTGCTAAACACTCTCTCTTGTTCTCTAATAAAAGATGCACTTGCTGATATTACAAGACAGAAAACTAGAAACTAGTAGGAATGGACATGGAACAAATTACAATACATTAAAAATTATTCTAGATTTTTTTCTTCTTCTTCTTTAATTTTCATTTTTTTGTCTTCTACATTTACATCTATGCTGAAGATACCAGGTTAAAATCTAAGATGGTCAGGACTGGGAGAGAGGAGTTTTCAGAGTACCTCTGTTACACGGAAGTTGTATTAAGAACTGCTAATGTTGATGCTGAAGTTCCAGTTCAGCACTAGGCAAATACAGCTCTAATCTTTTTGGAAAGTCATGACAAGAGATACTCACAAGGAGGTGAATCACCTGTAAACAGACCCATTCAAACCTGCTGTGTTTTGATAGCCCACAGAGACAAGATCTCAGCCAGATAGACCTTTAGAGATACCACAGACCTTCAGATCAGGACAGTCACATCCTGGAACCCACTGAAAAGAATATAAATTCTGCCGGTTTCCCACTCAGCACAAAAGAAGTTTCAGCAGCAAGCCGTAGGGATTTAATAAAAGTTCCTAGAACACATTTTAAAAATAAGTATGTGACCTGCTGTAAGGGAAATTTTGTTACCTTTGTTAGCAGCACAGAGAAGTCGAATACTAGCTACAGAACTAGTTGCAATTTAGGTGCTAAAAAACCTACTGCTGGAAAAGGAATAAAAAATTATGTCAGACACATCAAAAATTACTTTCAGCATGACAGTTACTCAGAAACCATCAAAAAGATGGTTTCTGAGTAATTTTTTTCACCTGGTGTTATTGCTTTCAGAGAGCAATACCAAGGCCAGTGACAAGTTCTTTCAGCCAAAGAAGACATAAAAAGCACCAAGACCTCAAAGATGAGAGAAATTCAGATTTTTTCTGAAATATTGAGAAGGAAAGGTAACTGACTGATTGGACAAGATGCCAGAAGAATGACAGAGTTTAACAAAGAGAAGACTTAGAAAACTATCTTCATTCTGCACTGAAGCTACTAGCCTCCAAAAAAGCAGTAACACTGCAAGAACAGGAATAACACAGGAAATGTGAAAGACAGGATAAGGGTCATGTCAGAACTTAACCTCTGAACTATCATTGAAAAACATTATTATTAACCTGAAAAATAAAATGGTAGTCAATCACTGAGAGGTGTTTCCCTGTAAGTATCTTTACTCTTATTCAGGAGTAAGGATTCCGATTATTCAGAGTACAAAAAGGAACAGGGAGTTTAAATTACTTTAAGCATTAAAGATGGTGGTTACTTTATCAAGAAGAGCTGTCCAAGTGGTTAAAGCATTAACCAGAGTTTTCAGTTCTCTAACCACAGTTCATCTCAGCCTCAAAAACACTTAATAGTCAAACAGCCACTGGCAGAGGAAAGGGAGGAGAGGAAGTGTTTGATATCACACAGAGTGTCAGAGCAATCCTAACAAAGCTAGAGAAACCACAATAATGTAAAGCACGGCTAATATAAAACACACGCATATTGCAAACCACACATATTCTAACTGTGGGGATTGTGCCCATACCAATGACTGGCACATGAGTCAGCAGCAGTGAGAAGCAGCCCTGGGAGCTGACAGAGACCTGCTCAGCCAGTCCTGTAATATGCAAAGAGCTTTCCACAAACCCGCTCTCCTAGCCAGGGAGGGGCAGAAAGCACTTGCAGGACTGGCCGGGGGTGGGAAGTACCACAAATTAATCCAATAGCCACGTGTGCTCTCCTATACCTTGGAGGAAAGGATGGTGGGATCAGACAGGCTCCCTTGGTGGCCACACCTGGCATGGAGTGAACAGGCATTTGAGTTTATATGTCACTGGTGGGAGCAGAAGACATGGTGGCAACCGCTGGAAATGACACAGAACTTTCATGAACAGTGCTTTGAAAGCAGCTTTTCTCCTCTTCTACATAACTATGCAATCTTTTAACACGGTCCTGGGAATTATCCTTTTTTCCTGTACTCAGTTTGACTTTGTTGTTGATGTCACGGAAAAAAAGTAGTCAGCTGTTTACCAGAGCATTCGATTTCTTATCAGCAGATCTGGCTATGAATAATTATATCACTTATTAATACCATAGTAAGCCAGCTAATGGGCTACAGACGCCTAACAAATAACAGGATGAGAGAAGAAAGGGCAGATTGGCAGGAGGTTGTTTGCCTTTGTGAGGGTTGAATTATAGAACTGGCCAGGATTCAAAACTATGAATCATTAAGAGCATGCACACAGCAGTTTTACATCACTGAGCTCTATTGACTGTAGAGGAGCTAATATTGATCTACTAGACATATGGGAATGGGGAAGCAGGTCCCACATAGTTAAAAACGTGTTTTAGTGTCTGTCCTTTGAATTGTGTTGATTTTCTGAAACACCCAAGCATTTCTGATATCATGACCACAACTTTATCCAAAGCCTTTGAAAGGATAGGTGTCTTTTCAGGTTCAGAGACAGAAATCTTTGAAACATGACTGGAAACAAGATCATTGTGAGTTACCATGCTTATCTTGTCTTGTATCTCCCTTATCACATTAGCTCAGTTTGACCCTGATGTTACTATTAACAGAGGTGTTTCTGAGTATAAAATAAAAATAATTAAAACACTATCTTGCCTTTCCTTAGTAGCTGGGATTTATTTTCATTTGTGCAAATGGGACAAAAAACTTTCCTCACTATGCTGCAGACATGACTCTTGTGAACTCTGACATCACCAAGAAGCTGCTGTATAGCACTTTGTTCTTCACTCCTGAAAGGGAGGAGGAATGAATGTTACATTCAGGGAAGGGAACTCAAAAGAGGACCGGTTTTCTACACATAAATACACTTCATTGCCCATGATAGGAGATAGCACAGATTAGCCTCTGCTAATGCTATTAGAGGCCATTTCATGGGGCAACAGTAAAAAATAACTAGACAGAAATTGTATTTAACCTGTTTTATTCACAGGACTTGGAGTCCCTGGACTAACATCAATTAGACCAGGGTCATATGAGCTTCCACCAGCATGCTCTATCCCATGTTTGCATACAAATACCAAATAAACACTTAACATGCTGTCCTGCATTAGGTAAACAGTGAATTTGGGATCTTACATGAATTTTCTTTATGTATTCAGTTCATATATGCCATACATGGATCTTGAAAACATACTTGCATCTCTCCTCAACTCTTAACATTTGTTTAAATTTGTTCATAAGGCCCTTCAGCATCACAGACTCCCATCCACAGTGACTTGCTGCTGACACACTCTTTTTTTATTAATCCAAATATCTCAGTCACATCCCTGTCACTCTGAGCCACAGTACAAGCCTAGACAAATGGGAGCTAAACATGGTCCTCTTCTTTCATTCTGACAAGCAGGAGCACATCCACAAACACTCACCTCTCTCGGCAGCCTTCAGTAATAAAAATCAGCCCTGCTGCCTGCTGACAGACAGACAAGAAACTCTCTGCAGGGTAGGGTTACTTGAAATATAAGACATTCTTCAATTCAAATGCTGATTTTCCATCTCTTCACTGTAAAGAAGCAGGGTAGTGAGATATGCATCAGTTTCAAGGCAAAGTCTGTTTGCAACATGATCTCCAAACATTGCGGCCTGTGCACCGGTAAACAAACTAAGCCTGATGGAAATCTATCATTTCAGCTTTGGCTATTGAAAAGCAAGCGTACATGTGATTTAATTTTCAGCTGTTTATGGAAAGGATGAACAAGGCACAAAGCTTTTTCATTTCTCCTGTTAATCCAACCTGCCTCATAGAGAAACTGAGCTGTAGCCCTTTGCTGACCCTTTTCCTTTGCTTTTATGTAAGAGAAAGACAGGGAGACTAAAGGAAATTTTAAAAAAGCGAGAGAGATAAAGTGATGTCTCAAATGACCAAGGCACTGAAAAAAATTCTAAACCAGCAATTCACCTTAAAGTTTCCAAGTCTCCAGTTTCCCAGATCCTTTCAAGGACCCAGACTTCATGCCTTGCTGGGGACCACAACATTATCAGCTGCTTCTACTGAGAAAGCACATAAGTTTTCAATAATGGAGAACAAATGAATACTTGCTCTAAGTCTAATCTAAGCATGAAAGCTCTCAGAGAAGGACTAATTTAGGGCTGATTTGCCTTGCACAGACATTTGGTATTGTAAAATTTGACCACTTAAAGTCACTCAGTCACAATCAAACTGTACATCTAATTGTATCTCTGCTTTCCCTAAAATGCTTCTGGAAAAAAACTACATCCCTGAAAATTTAAGTTAGTGCAGAATATATTAGATATTTACAATATATGTGCAGTCAAGAAATTATTTCACCCTAGAGAGGAGAGTGTAAGTTAATGGAAACAGGGCATGACAGAAGTTTTCTTTTACTATTAAGTGCATTTCATACAATTTTTACATTTTATACTTCTGACTAAAATGCAGCCTTTCTGACTGCAGTAGAACTGCATCTGCACAAATGAGAAGAAAATCTAGCTTGCAGAGCAAGAGATAAAAAATAAATGGAAACCCTTATTTTCCTGAAATAAGATGGGAATACTTTGCTTAAGGAAACCGAGCCGCTTTCAAGAACTGAATGAAAGTTATTTATGGTACTTTTACAATTATTAGATTTACACCTTGTGCTATATAATGCATTTCTAAACATAGTGAATCAAAACCAGCTTGATTGAAAAACAATCTTTGGTATAGGGTCAATTAATTTATTTTGCACAAGGCTTCTAGTATTTCTAATTATTGTTGTAATGCTCCTAACAGCTACTAGCTGTAAAGCTCCTAACACCTATTAATCAGTTTAGCATTCTTCAGCTCAGACAAAATTCCTGGTAAAATTTTCACATGGCCTCTTCTCAGGCACTGTGACTGCTGGATTTAAACCACTGCACAGTGTTGACTATCCTCAGTCTTTAACAGGTCTTACACCCTCCAGACCTTGAACAAACTCTACAGAGGTAACTGAGCTGGTCCAATTGGAAAAGGAAACTTGGAAGTTGTTCTGTCATAGGCTTCTGCCACAGTGCAGCCACTTGGCTTGTTGGAAGGAGAACTGACCAGGAATGATGGGCAGAAACCAGAAGAGGTTAGATCTTCCCCATTTTGCAGCACAGGACAATGCAGTCCTTCAATAGCCACAGGGTGGGAGAAGACTCACTTTAAAAGGGATAAAAGAAGGAAGATTCAGGAATTTGAGTGGTCATGAAGACATGAAAGAAAACAAGAGAAGAGTCTTGCTCTTCTCCATCTGAGCAATGAATACCATGAGTTTACCCAATTTTCAGACTTGTGTTTCTCACCATCAGTTTATTTGGTGCTGAAGTAATACAGTCCAGTGAAATAATATATCCCCACTGCTCCTCTTCAGATTCATCCTGCACTCTGCTTAGAGCTTGGATTTCAAAGTTTCCTGTTCATTCCCTGTACAGAGAGCTAATTACCTTGGCTAGATGACAGACCATGTTACTCACAGAGTTACATTGACAAACCCAGAAAATTAAGTGAGAATCACATGAACTTCACAAATCCCATTTCAATGAGATCTTAAACTGAAAATTCTGAAGAGAGTTGCCATTCTATTCTTCACCTCCCAAAAGAATTCTGTCCAAGAAGGGAGCTGCAGAATGGAGATTGCTACCAAGAAAATCAAATTTACAAGAGAAAGGGTTATACTGCTAGCTTCTTAATGGGAGGCTCAATTACCTGCACTGTTCATTTGCTTTTTTTAATAGAAACAAGTACATGGAATTGGAATATAGATCTGATCATATGAATTAAACTGAAAATAGGAACCTGTACAGTAAGTATTCATGTGATATTATTCATAATAGAAATGGAGATACAGCTGCTAATGGAATTAATGACTATTAATGACCAAGAGAACTGAAACTGATCCCCCAAGGAAAAGGATTTACAGTGCTGTCTCTCTCTGCCCTCATTTTAAGACTCAAACTGGTTCACACTGTTAATGGGATAAATATTCAGCATTTTTTCTCTCCTCTACCATCTGCCTCTCCTATTTTTACCTTGGCAGGCTTCATTACCATTATATAGTCTCATTATGTTGTGCATTGGACCCAATTTTGAATGTTTAATAAGAAATCCTCCCTTGTCCATGTACTGCTGTTGAATTCAAAGGGACTATTTGTGGGGTGATTATTTACATAATTAAGATTGCGATACAAGACGTGGAGTTGAATTAGCAACATGTTCTCTGTATTTAATAAATGCTCTTAATATATTTATTAACCAAGTAAATATGTTGAGGCGTAATGTAATCATTATTATTTGACTTCTTTTAAAACAAGTGAGAGAGGCAGAAGGGAGGGGTAGAGAATCCCACACTTACAATAACCACAAGGCAGGTCTCAGAAAAATAGAAGGAAGGAAAGGAAGACATCAGATAAATAGGATACTGAAGAGAGCTGAAGATACAAAGGAATATAAAAAATAAAAAGAATGAAATATGGAAAAAGAGCGACTATGCTATACAGTGATTTTGCAAAGCATCTAAAATCATGTCACAAAATCTCACTGTCAAAGTCAGTTCAAATTGCTTTGGATGGGAACACTGTCACCTGGACAGAAACTTGACAAACCAGCTGTGAATTCTGGGTGACAACAGCAAGCAGCAACATGAAGCTGAGAGATCACACAATTGTAGAATCATTAAGGTTGCAAAAGACCTCTAAGATCATCAAGGCCAACCGTTAACCCAGCACTGGCAAGTCCATCAGTAAACCGTGTCCCTAAGTGCCACAGCTAGACACTTATTGAACACTTTCAGGGATGGCAATTCTACCACTTCCCCGGGCAGCTTGTCCGTATGTCTGAGCACCCTCTCAGTGAAGAAATTTATCCTAATATCCAATCTTAGCCTGGTGAAACTTGAGCCATTTCCTCAAGCTGCCTGTCCTGTTGTCCTGTGGCTTGTTACTTGGGAGAAGAGACAGATCCTCACCTCACTATGCCTCTCTTCAGGTATTTTCAGAGAGCAATAAGGTTGCCCTGAGTTGCCTTTCCTCCAGGCTAAACAACCGCAGCTCTCTCAGCCTCTCCTCATCAGACTTTTTCTCCAGACTTTTCCCCAGCTCTGTTGCCCTTCTCTGGACACACTCCAGCACCTGAGGATGTTTCTTGTAGTGAGGGCCCAGAACTGGATACAGGATTCAAAGTGAGGCCTCACCAGTGCTGAGTGCAAGGGAATGATCTTGGCTCTACTATTCTTTTCCATTGGACAGCTTTCCAGCCAGATTCTGCCCATATCTGAGGTTTTGAGAACGAGGATACGGTGCCAGTGTACCACAGAAGTGAATTCATAAGCTTGAAAAAGAAATGTATTTGCAGGTTTAGAAAAAAGGAAAAAAAGGTCAGTGAGGAAACAGAGCAAATAGTATGTAAGGAGAAATACACATATTGGTAAGGATGAAAGCACAGGGATTTAGATCTGTTGCAGTCTTCTTGCCCATTTAAGTTTTAGCAAATAACCTTTGCAAGGGGTAAATGCCCTGACATCAAGAGCAGGAATGAAACAGATTTCTTAACCAGGTTGTCCAGTTGCTTTTCCATAGACTTGTGGGGGACCACCTCAGACCAGGAAGATGCACAGACAAACCTGGTGACAGACGCTTGTGTCTGCCTCTTGTCCCGAGTCTGGGCTCACAGGGGTACCTCTTTGTTTTCCAGGTCAGCATCACACCCTCCTGCCATGCCTAACTGATGTGTTTCTTGCCACCTCTGCTCTGCCTTCTCTCTCCATCAGCAGAGTTCATCCATCAGTGCTGGAAGGTTCACTCTCCTTCTTACCCCAGGACACACTTGCTGCAGGATGGGGGACAGCATGTGTTGCTGAGGGCAGGAGTGCCCCTGTTCCAGCTTCAGTTATTCCCATCAAGTTGTAAGAAATACTTCTGCTGGCCCTTTCCACACCTCTCCACCAGAGGGATAAGAAAAGGAAAGAGAGAGAAGCAGAAATTAATTCCAGCTTGACTTCAGTGCACTTGTTAAGAGTGCTCCCTGCCTGCCAAATGAGAGCACCATGGAAACAGCAACAAGCAAATTAGCGAATTAGAAAACACTGATCTTTGCAAATTGTAGCTGTAGCCACAAAGCCCCATACAAGGAAAAAACACACAAATTCAGAGGCACACAACACAGATCTCATGCAATGGCAGAGCTCCCTTGTCCAGCAAGAGAAGGATGCCAAATCAAAGCTAAATGCAGGGATCTGAAGGACTGATTTCAGATGAGGGACTGGTGTTTTCTCCACTCTGATGTTGTGCTTTTGTTGCCATCAGATTCTTGCTATGGGAGGTCTTTGAAAGAAGAATTAAATCTCTTTCTATATAAACAGTAGTTGAATTTATACTGAAAATCATGGAATTGTTCTCCATTCCAAATCAAACACTTTTATAAGTGCCAGGTTCTTGCTTGAACAGCAATACTAGCAAATTTCAGAAAAAAACCCTGAATTATTTGAGCCTCATCTTAGGAAAGCAAGCACAAGTAATTTTAGTTATTCATGAGGTTCTTTAGTTCTTTTGTTGGTGGTCTGGTTTTTTGATTTTTTTTTTTTNTTGGTTTTTTTTTTTTTTTTTTTTTTTTTTTTGTGAGGTTTTTTTGGGGTTTTTTAGGGTTTTTTTGTTTTGGTTTGGTTGGGTTTTTTTGTTTGTTTCTGTTTGTTGGGTTTTTTGGTTTTTTTTTTGGTCTCCTAACAAAAGAGATTTTTATTGGGAGATTGAAAAAAAGATTGAAGATCACTTTTCTGGATGCTTAAAAAGTAAATTCTTAATGTGAAGATGGAAAGACTAAGCAGAAAACTCAAAATATTTGGAAAAATACAAGACGTGGGCAACCTACCAAACAGCAGAGCTGCCCCAAAAAGAGATTGTTGATAACAGCTAAGAGTTGTGATGAAGGATGAACAGCTGAGTTACAGCTTTCTTGAACTGGAGCCGGGGGTGACACATCGAGAGGAAATGCCAGACAGAAAGGCTGAAATTTCATTTGGACACAAGCAGATGGGTCTGTAACAGAGAGATTGATCTGAGGCTTGTCCATATAAAGACAGTAATTAACTTTGTACTTACAGATGAGTCAGGTTCGTGAGCAACGAGAAGGAAACCACAGGCAGGCTGCTCTACAAGGCTCAAAGTGTGAGCTAATACTTTCCTTCCCTGTTTTCATGCCCATGAAATAATGTGTGCACTTTCACATCACTTGCTTCAGTGATTACTTTAACACAAAAATCAGATTTTCCACAGACCTGAGCCTTCAGAAGAATCCTACAATGCTAAAATAGGGTACTGAAAACAGCACACATTGTCACAAAAACAAGATGTATTTCAGTTTTGGGAATCTAAAGGGTTACTGGCATATATACAAACAGTGAGTTATGCATTAAATATTGCACATGAGTGAGAAACATTTTATATGATACTTCAAGAAGAGAAAAATAAGTCCCATTGGTGCACCTTACTGAGAGACTTGGAGACTGAAACTACTGATCTTCCTTTTCCCTGACCAGATGTGGACTTCAAGTTATTTCTGGAGCCTTTCAAGAGAGCATCAGGCTGATTTGGACAACAGAGGGTAATTTCAACACAGGACTTGTGTGAGGCATGAGGAGGTCCTTTGATTCCTGTGGACACTCAGAAAATAATCATCCGTCACAAGACAGGGTTCTCAAGTGCTCTGTGGTGAGCTCATCTTCACAGGAGCACAGCTTCCTCAGTGAAATTCTCAATAGGACGTGAAAGATGTGGGGTGACCCTTCACACTAACAGTAGGGCATCTTAACTTGAGCCAATACAAACAACCTGTTCTAGGATGTTTCAACACCCCTTGCTTGCCTCACTCTCTGGCCAAAATCAGTCCTGCTAAAGTCCTTCCTGGACAATTTGAAGATAAGCCTGTATTGAGTCTGGTGCTTGGAAATGCAGCCCAGTTGCAACACCTCTAAAAATCTGTGTTCTGTCAGAAACAGGCACACCCATGCTTGCTCTCACCACCTCTGTCAGCACCTGTCTGCCTCATGCTTTTGCCAAAGCCCCAATACCCACCCATGGGTAGCAGCCCTCAGTTGACTTTGGCAGTTGCAGTCCTCAGCAGCCACCAGCTGGTCAACACCAATAAATACTCTCATGGCTGTTGACTTCTACAGATCCCCCTCGGAGCTTCTCCCACCTGCAACATCTTCACCTTCAGGTGAAGGCAATGCCAGTGCCCAGACCCCATGGAGATGTGCACAGCACCTGTGCACTGGCTGTTCTCCACAGGTACCACAGCCTCCATAATGCCCAAAGGGATACTAAGGTTGTGAGATGGATAAGGGTGTAGGTGTACACCTGCACAGACAGCTAAAAAAGGGAGATTCTGCTGCATGGGAACTTTTCAATGCAGGGTTGTATCTTTGGAAGACATCAGTTTTAGTAGATCCAAATTTGGCATATACTGCTAATTTAGTTTGCCATTAAGCACATTTTGCAGCAATCTTTATTAGATCTCTCTTGGCTAAATGTAGCTACTTTCACTCAAGTACCAGAATTTTCCTCATCATCTTTGTCTCTCTTTTTCTTCTTCAGGTCATTTGATGATTGACAGCTCAATGTACTGCAGGAACATTGGAGGGTAAGAGATAACTGTGCGCTGCAGTCACAAGGTCCAGGCTGCATAAAAATGTATTCTCTTCATTATTACCTATTTGACAGAGATTTAAGAGGGTTTTGCAGCTGAGGGCCACATAAAAAAAAGACTACAGATCATTTCCAAAAGACAAATTGCAAAAAGTCTGGCTAATTTACAGTGAAATATACTCACCTACTTAAAGGAGTAGATGAAAGCACATCTGCAGGGTGCACCTCCACATCATGGGAAGGAAATTGAAAATAGCAGACAGAGGTATAGCTGGTTATAAATTCTGGGAATTATATATGTTTCCAGTGGAAAATGAGAAGTTGTTAAACTGAGAATCACTAAAATCCCCAGTGTTTGTTTGTTTCTCTGTTTGTTTTACAGTTAGCAAAAGGAAAGGCAGACATAGTATCTGCAGCCATATGATAAGGAAAGTCTGCTGCTTTTGAGCTGCTGCTGAGCACTGCTGAAGCTGCAGTTCATTTCCCCATTGCTCCCATTTTCCCCATGGATCCTGGGCCCCAGCTGGATCAGACATCCCTGGAGCCACATCTTCCTTCCCAGAGAGACTGCTGAGCATCTCCCAGGAAGGCAAGGGAGAAAATGTGACATTGGTGGCACAGTACGTCTGTACTGGACCAGGAGTGAAACACAACCTTCTGTCCTGCTCTCCTCCTCTGTCCTCATCTTCCTACCCTGGTGCTGGGCCCAAAATCTTGCAATTTCATGGTGGACATGATCCCATGTGGCACAGCCTGACAATCAGTGCTTGGCTAGAGAGCAGTACAGCAGGGAGGAGGGCTGGGGAGCTAGAGGTCCCATGAGGTAGCTCAGGCAGATGGAAAAATTAATAACAGATCATAATGCACAAAGCACTGAGAGAAAGCCAGTTTTACATTCTTGCATGTTGGTACAGATTACGGGAACCCCATTAATCTCCTGACTGCCCTGTAGCACCAGCCATCAGGAGCCTCATGTGCTCCCTGGTTCATCTATATAATATAAAGGTGCTGGTAGAGGTCTTTGATGTCCTGAAAGGTCAAAGACATATTAACTCACAATGCAGTAGATCACCTTGTATGTTGCAGAAAAAATAACATTTGTGAATGGTCAGATGACAGGTGCAAGAGGGGGTTATCCACAGGTTTCTGAATTCAAGCTGATCCCACTGATACAAATACCTTAGTATGTGGGCTCCTTTGCAGAACTCCTGTATTTAGATACAACACCTCAAACACTGCTTGAATGCTCCATTAAACCAAGCTCACCTTTGCAGGGAGCTGTGCAAGACCCATATTACTTTAGCCCATGAGTGCTTTGCTTTTAGTGTTTGTTTTCGAACAGCACTGAATATATGTGGTTTCATCTTTGCCACTTTGCAACACCAAAAAAAAAATAGCTACTACAAACAATATTATAAATAAATGCAGAAGAAAGTAGGCATGCCATCAGGAAACTTCCCTGCTTGCCTAAATGGCAATGACTCCACTCTAGAAATAATGCCCATGAACAGTGTTTCCAGTGTCTCTTTACCTTAGTGACTCTCTGATGCCAGTGTAGCACAAGCCTCTCCTCTGTGGATGCACCACTCTCCTCCACAAGACACTTTCATAAGCCTTGTAGGACACTTTGAGACATATGCACCTCTGTCAGATATGACTGATGCTGGCAAAGAATTTTTAGGTAGGCGGACACATCCTCTGAGAGCATGCTCACATAGGCTTATTTCCATAGGGAATAAATTGAAGAGGGCAAGCCCTTCTGACAGGAGGCACTTGCAGCCAGACTGTGATGCCATCCCATCAACCTGGATACCTGAAAAAGCTTGGCCACTTGGGGAACCTACAAAATATGGAATAAAAGGTCAGAAAAAAGCTGAGAAGTCTGGATAAGGAATGATTAGGTTCTTTTCTTTGGCACATGTAAGGAAATCTACAAACCTCCTTGTTCAGAGCAATCCCAGTGCCTGCACCAAAAGCAACTTTCCTCCTAGGCCTCAGCCTACCCATGTTCAAGGCAGAAAATGGAACAGGTGGATTGGCTGCCTGATCCCATATGCACAGCTCTCCCTTTTGGCCTCACTGGCCAGACCCCATAGAGAAGAAGGGCAGGAATAGCTGTCAGAGATGACATCACTTGTCTCCCTCTCTGCTTTGCCATGCCAGTGACCTTTTCCCACCTCAGCTAACAAACTGGAAAGGGAACATCTGTTGGGGAGCTGGTGGCGAGAGCAGGACTGATGGAGCACAGTGGAGGCCACTGAACTGCAGGAAGAATGAGCACAAGGAGAGAGATGGGCTGTCAGAGGGCAGCTGGACGCATGGAGCAGTGTGGATGCAGCTCCTGGAGCAGCACAGGAGGCTGGGGAGCAGGAACTGCCTTGCACAAAGTTGTGTTCAAGGGTTTACTTGCCTAGGATCTCATGTTGTTCTTCTGGTCATTTCTGACTGATATAAGGAAGGCATATGAGGAAAGAAAGAGGCAGGGAAAGAAGAGCATCTTTAGTGCAAAGCTGTCACTGACTAACTTGGGAGGCTTTGTCCTAAGACAGAGGATCCAGTTCAGCTTCCTCTCAAATCACAGGAAAGACTCTTGTGCTCTGCTCCTTGCTTAGCAAACTACAGTTCTGCAGCCTGGTTCCAAATATTTCCATTCCTCAGTTTTTAGAAAATTCTCTTCACCTTGAAGTCAAGTCATTACGAAACATATTCAGATCTTCTGAAAGTTTTACTCCACAACTCCATTGCGTCAGGACAGACAAACATTTATAGGGTCCACTCATCTGGTTTCTGTCTCACTCACCTGGCCTATGTACTTCTGCATGAGAATGCAATACCGTCCTGCCCTTTCCTCCCTCAAAGATGTCCAAGCAGACAAAAATAGAGTAGTTGTTTTGTCGATAGGACAAAAACACATGTTTTCTGTAAGCCACCAAAAGAGATAAAGTTGTCTAAAAGATCCCAATCGCTCTAAATTTAATAAGTGCCAGAGCATTGCTGATGCAGTGCTCAGCTGATGGATGGGGTGCTGAGAGCAACCCAAAAGTCAATGCCACTCCGAACACCATCTGCAGAATAAACTACCCATGTCATCGACATCAATAGGCAGCTGCACTAATGACAGTACCTTGGCTTGTTTAAATCAGGGCCAAGCTTTAGTCAGGCAAGGGCAGAAAGGGAAATTAGAGACTGAAGCTGCCACAGCTTGAAGACAGAGCACAACTCAAAGGCCATACAGTGCAATGAAGCAGCTTGGACACAACCTCCTACCTTCATCCCAAGGTGAAATAAAACTGAATTATACAATCCCAAGCTAATCTTGATGGAACTATTTCACCCAGACAAAGGAATGCACTAATGCAGCTGCATTTGCTCCATTATTGCAGCATACAGTGTTTTGTGGAAACAACTTTGTCTTAAACAAACTTGAGTACCCATTGGAACAGAGGAAAATCTGGAGTTTTCTCCCTACTCACATCACTTTTTCTTCTTCTGTCTTAACCTGGAGTTTGGTAATAAAAGTAAAAGACATTGAGTTAGGTCTCATATAAAGAAAATACAGAGACCTTTTTACATTCTTTCTCCATCATCTTTGCTGGATTTTTGTTCCACAGAGTGCTGCAGAGACAATTACTTAATGGTTCTTCTGGATGGCCCTTGTTCAGTGTCCAAATTACATCTCTGATTTGGTCTTCTGAGGGTTTTGAATGTTTTGCATTTGAGAGAACTGCTTTGGGTGTCTGGTAGGAATAAGTGAAACAGAAATGCTATGTAAAACCACACAGGCTAGAGGGGTGAAAGAGAGCCTCATGTGTTGTTAGAGCAACAACCAATGTCTTGTCTGGGTCTGGATTGTTGCACACTGTCACATACTCTTCTGCTTCTACAGCCCAAGTGGTTTTTATATCATTACAAAACAAAAGGGAATCTTGAACTTTAGACTTTGCCAGCTAATAGGAATAAAACCAGCACTAAAGAAGAGTCCTAGAGACAACCTCAACAGAGGGTGGAGAGTAGGAGTTTAAGTCAGTCAAGCAGTAAATTAGGATGCATTAATGGGAAAGCATAAGCAGTTCACAATGCTACTGATGGTACCAAAATTATCAGAGCCTGTGCCTGACCCAAGATCCATCTCTGCAGCTTTCTTGGACTGTTCCATTCACATACTAAAAAAAAAAAAAGTTGGAATAAGATTAAATGAGTACCAGAAGGTTCACTTAGGAGAGGAATAAAGAATACAAACAGTAACAGATCAGTGCTCTCCATTGCCTAGATGACAGAAAAGTTTTGGGGAGTTATAAAATTGTGTCAGAGAGTGTCAATGTCATGTTCTGTTTGTCAGAAGCCTTCAAGTTTTATCAGGAAAGAGTTCATTAGAAATTCCTCCACAGCCAGTACAACATGTTTGCCTTGAATGATTCAAATATTCTTCAAACTTATTTAAAAACTCCAATATAAGCATAGTGTGCCTAGAGTTGCAGTAGCAGACACAGTAACAGTTATTAAAGTGCATATATGATCAGCTTCATGGCAATTATTACAATGTTAGTGTGGAGTGCTACTAGTAATGTAATTCTGGGAGTATGACAGTTTTGAGTATTTTGTATTTTTAGAGAGCATTATATTCTACTTTTTGATAGACATCTGGGTTGTCATCCTCAAAAAAATGTACCAGCATCACTAGTAACTGGTCATCAGTATAACATCACTGTATGTTAAATGACAGTCACTTTTAACCTTCTTTTTCTGGGCACTAGTATCAAATTTTCTCAGTCCAGTCTTTGACAGCACAAACCAGATCTTAACCTGATTTTTTATCCAGAGGAAGAATGTGGAGAGCGTCTAGCAGGCAGTTAAATAGTCCACATTCCAAAACATGCAGGTGTCAGGCACATTGTACACCAGGAAGTTTGGTTTTCCAGCTCATCCTTTCACCCTCTTTCCTTCTAGCTGTGGAGGGTAATCCAGATCTCACTGCCTAACATCTGGGTACCTACCCCCACAGAGAAGGTTTATTCCATCTCTAACTCTGCTGGCACCTGCCAGATGCCTCTGCACTGGATTGCACTGGAAAGCAATCTCTGTGACTGTGGCTGGCACAACTGCTGTCTTGTGCATCTTTGACCTTCCCAGATAGTACAAAACAGATCTCAACTTCTTATTTGTCCTTGGGCAATGACACTAGTATGCAGAAACTTGCATGGGATGTCATTGCTTCTCCAGATTTAATGCTTCTCCAGATTTATTTCTGCCTGATATAACTTCTGGGGTTTTTCCAGTAAAATTCAGCAGGACTCACATGCAGATATTTTCATGCATTAGAGCTTAAAAAATCAGATCCCGTTGTCATTCATTTTATCTTTCCTTTTCAAATGAAAAAATACAAGAAATAATTAGCTTGTATTTTATTGGGTAGTGGTAGAATGTGTTGCTGTTCCTTGTAAAGAGCCCTTTCTACTCTACATTCAGAATTCTGGCTGTTGCAATTTCATTAAGGTTTGTAAATACCTGTGTTTTCAATGGAGGTTCTTCTCCTCTGCCATCAGAAAGTTAAATGCATGGTTACTGGTCAGAGTTACAGGTCATAGAGTCAAATACCTTCTTTGCTCTAGCTGTAATCTGACAATCAGGAGCCACAGCATCCTATTAGAGACTAACACTTTCACATACCTCAAACACCCAATGCTTATTTTCTCCCTGTAGATAGATCACAGGCAAGAGCAACACCACAGTCTGAGCAGCTTTCACATGTTAAGTCTCCTTGCCCCAGAGTTCAACAAGCTCTGGAACAGGTTGATGCCTATGCAGTGGGGCATCAGACATCTACCTTTTTTTTTCTTTTTTGCAGCCTACTCCTCCTGCATTACAAATTATCTCTAAGATGTGAACACTGCATATTTTATGTTCATCACTCATCACTAGCCAATTAGATTAATGGAGTATATCAAACATCATTTCCACTACCTCTGTGGACACCACTGGGTAAGTTTTGCTCCTAAGGTGTAAGTATTGGCACACCCAAAAATCAAAAAATTTCCACATTGGAAAATCCAGAAAACAGAATAAAAGTCTGGTGAACAGCAGCTACATGACAGCTATTTAGACCAACACATGCAGAGGAAATTGGATACAGATGAAGTTCCAGGAAACATTAAATATGGATGGGATACCTTGAAAGAGGAGAGATAAGGTGATGTGTCACAGTCTTTAAAAATGCACTGGGTTGAAAGATTCACTGCTAGGAAAGTCCAGTATGATCAGAGACCTGCTGCATTACCTTGTGGAACATAGTTTGACAGTCTTTTGATGTATTTCAGGGAAGACCTATTCATCTGAAAGGGTGAGGCCGAAAAAAGAGAAAGGGGGGGGGGG
>VWZU01016071.1:5052000-5108796 GCA_013397095.1 Sterrhoptilus dennistouni
AATCCTGCTTGGAGAGCTGTTTTTAGTACTTGTATTTCAGATTGATGACAGCTAATTATAGCAACTGCTCTCGTTATGGGTGACCTCTGCTCACAATGTGTTTTACCTTGTTACCAGAGCAAGCCAGGGAAATTAATTAAATCACCTCAGCCTAAGTCCTCACGCCTTCAAAGCATATCAGAATCTCGCCCCTGGTTAGCTATGCAGCCATCCTGTCCCCACAAATTTCCAGCAGAAAGGGCTTACTGCTGTAAAGGAAAACTGCTGCAGCAGTTCATCTCTGTGTGGGCCATATGAGCCTAGAAAGCTGCAAAAGAATCCCTAATAAAGAGGAAGAGGAAATCAACATACCTAAGGCCTTATTTCAACTTACTGTCAGGGATAAACTCATGGCTGGCTTTCTGATAAGGCACTAATGCTTGAGGGGATGTCTGTATTCCTGACTTGTTCCTGTCCCCATGAATAAATCCATGTCACAGACTCATGTCACAGCTTGGTTAGCTGGCTACTCACAGACATCAAAGGAGACATGAAACTTTGAAGGGAGGGGCTGAGACATCAATGTGAAAGGTGGGTAAGAAAGATTTGTCTTGCATATTTGTAAAATGGTCATAGGGAAGAAATTAAAATGAGTTATCTTTTCTCTGGGCAGAGGAGGAAAGTTGTGGCTACCTTTCAGTGAGCTAGGAAAATAGAATCCTATCACAACACTGTTTGGGCACTCGAGCATTACGGAAGGAAAAAATCCTTTGAAACCCCAAAATATATTTTTTCTTTGAGAAATATTGAAAAGGTTATTTAGGCAATGGGATGTTTCTTGGGTTTTGTTTTTTTTCCCAACAGAATGTTTTTGTCCCTGCTGCAATTTTCTGCAGTTTAGTTTGACTTCCATTTTCATTCCATATGAATCTCCATTAACCTCCAGGCTTTATTTTCTTATTCTAAGTCAAACTAATTTAATCATGTTGCAAACGTGTAGCTTTTTGGCAAAAGAACTATGATAAAACTAAAGCAACTTGAATGCCATATTACTATATACTAAATTACTCTCCTAGTACAGAGAAGAGTTCAAAGGCTTTAAAAATACAGAATCCTTTTTCTTTTTTTTTTTTACAGCTTGTGAAATTGCTAAGAAGCTTAATGCACTGTTCAATATCTGTATTCAGTGATAAAATACTCAAATATGATGATGCACACATGCATTTCAAAAGTAGTTGCAAAGCTTTGATGGAGCACTTAAAAGACTTTGAGTGCAAGCAATGCAAAGGGTTAAAAACTACCAATTTGACCCAAAAGGGGAACAAGTATGCTTTTGTATTTATTGTGGTGCACAACAAAGCAACATCTTTACTTTTAGAAAGGCTGGGACTGATATGTTCAGAAAATGTTGGCAATGTTATCAATCCAGAAGGTTAAGAGAAGGATTTACTTATCTGTAATGATTTATTGAACTGACAAGACAGTGTACAAATGGGGCTAGGAAATGCATGGGCAGAAAATCTTAGAAGGAAATCATTGTGTCAGGGCACTGAGCAGATAGATCCTTTCAGTAATGAAGCAAGTATTATAATTCATAAATCATGTTTGTCAGGAATAAATAAAAACAGAATCAGAGCTGGTGCCTCCTTGTCTTTAGCACGCAGTGAGCAAAAAGGTTCTCTCCCTGGAGCACAACAAAGAAGCATTATTTTCTTACCTACTCCAACAAGGCATGTCTTTGTGCCATTTTCTGCCTTTCCTGTTGAGTTTGTGCTGTTTATTATCAATATTGGCTGTTGTTGCCAGGGTCTCAGTTGTCACCTAAGTGCTCTGCTGTGGCTTGGGTTTTAAGCAGCAAATTGTCAGTGTCCCTCCAAGAGATGGACGCTGCAGTAAAACTTGTCATTCACTTTAATGGCCCAGATGTCAGAGAGAAGTTTTCTCATGGCAGATGAGGCTGTCTTTTAATCCTCCCCCTCCACACTGAGACTGATGGGATTGCATTCTTACCCATCTAGCAAAGCTCCACACATAAATTAGCCCAAGCAATTTCCCAGGAGGTAATAAACAACCATCAGCCTCTCTCTGACATTCACTGGATGGCATTACAGATGAGATATACCCAAGGACACTTTGGTTCAGCAAATTTCAACACTGGGGCAAGAGCAATACTCAACATAATGCAAGATCTAACCAGAAATACTTCCCAGATACTCACAGGATAAGCGGAATTTCAGTGGCATACTCTTCATCTTGTATCTATAACATGGTCCAGCTTAGATCTCAGACCAGTGCTGGATCTTTCCCTGCCATTAAAAGAGAGTAGTTGGCAAATGTCACTGCAAAAAAAAGAATCATCTCTGCTAAGTTTTATGATTTAAAATTTAGACAGCTATCTTTAGGCAGCTGTTTGGTTGTCTTCCATAACTGACAAAGAATCATCTCCATGATGCAGTGCATGCCACTCCTTTTATGTGTTTCTGCCAGACTGTTTTTCAAAAGTGCCTCCCTTTTACCTTTGAGAAGGAAAAAAAAATCAGCCACCCTGTTTGAGATGATTTAACATAACAATGCAACTGTGCTCTTGAGAAACAGACATATTTTGTTTGCCTGAGACTGCTCACACTGCAAGTCTTCTTCAAACAAGGAGTGCAAAGAATTATGCTGAAGCTATTAAATACAGAAGAACGAAGATACTGAGTGAGACCAAAAGTCTAGCTAATACAATATCCTGAATCTAACAATTCCCCCAGGAGATGGTCATGGACATATATTTAAAAAAAACACAGGATCACATAGTCTGATATTTCACTGATTTATCTAGCCACCATCTAGCATCATGTTATCCTCAGCACATTCTTACCTCTTTACATACCCTTTATTTCACCAGAATTAAATCAGTGACATTTTACTCAGAGCATGTGCAGATTCTCTCTATATCTAATTCATCAATAGTACAATTTCTTGTCTATACAGGCATCAGTTCATCATTTACACATTCAGGTAGATTTAAATGGTGTGAGGATTTTCTAAAAATCTTTTTTTATGGAAGATTACTTCATTCATCTACATTTATGACACAAAGCAAAGATTGAAAAGACTCTCTATATACCAGACTACAGGGCTGTATCACAGCCTCCATACACGCAACATAACCACCAGTGTGAAAATGGGGAACCATTCCTGATGGAAAACACTCAAAAATGCAGCTGTCCTGCAGTGGACCTTGGTTTGGAGCAAATGTACTCAAAAGCAAAGATGTTCACTGTGAGCCAGTGTGTCAGAGGGGCTCACATTAGAGGAAATGAAGAAAAAAAAAGTAAGCTATAAGACACAGAGGAGAGACAGGTTTGTGCCATCAGGAATAAACTTTTGTTTTGAACCTCCCCCTTTCACTGGACCTGCCACTCCTACTAGGGGTGTGCCTTTAATACCATAATTTTGCATGTTTGAGGCTGTACTCCTTGCACTGCTGTGTAAGACGAGATTGAGAAAACTGAGTTTTCTGAAGAATAACTTTACAGTGGCTCCTCAGTGTTAGCTTCGGAACAGGTGTGAGTGAGGAGTCACAGAAAACACTGTGAGCATGTACAGATGCAGAAACAACAAGCTGGAAGTGTCAATTCTGTCTTTGCCCAGGACATGAATATGTAGTAAAAGTCCACAGAGTTTGCTGCATCACAGCAATGGCAACAAATTCCAAGAGCTGAACAATGAGAGCTACTAATGACTGGCACTTTTACAGGCAAGAGAGAGTAGACAGAAGAGAAATCAGCTCCTTGTAGAAGTAAAGTTAGAGGTAGATGTGTCCTTGGCCTAGACAGGAAATGTTTGTAAGTCAGGGCACTGTTTATGTGCTGTTTCAGCTTGTTTCCTCCAGTAGCAGCAAGCCAGTTCACAGCCCCCTCTGATGCTCCCATGGATGATTTAGGGAGCTGTTGACAGGGAGTGTCCAAGCACACACACTGCACTTGTCCATGCAGAGCTGTTTTGGGGAGCTGTGTCTGTCACCCTTCTGCAAGGCACAGAGCATTGCCCTGCATTTGCAGTGAGCATGTGGGGGAAATGAGGCTTTTATTCCTTTCCCTTTCTTCCTCAGGAACTTTCAGTGTTTAGCCAAGCCTGCAAAAACTGACTGGGAATAATGCTAGGAGCAGAAATGTGTGCAGGGATGTGCTGTGTTGGTCCTGTCACTAATGTTTCACTTCCATTCTTTCCAGCTGAGAAATAATGACCCAGAAAACTTTTTGGCTATTCTAAGAAACTTCCCTTTCCCCAAGGGCACCAAGCACCATACCATACATCACTGTCTGTCACTGGCCATTCTGTTCCAAAGAACACAGGTCAATTTGCAAGGGTGACTTAGCTCAGTTAAAAATTTCATTCAGGCTTAAAGTTGTTGGAGTACTATACGTTTCACTGACATTTTATATTAAAATTGCTCTAAAGCTATTTGAAGGGGTGAAAGAAATATTTGACTGAAGCACAATAGTGTTTCTTTTCTACTTTTCTTACATTTCCTACAACAGTTTGCATCTAGGGAACTTAAACTCCTTTCAGATATTAACAAATTATCTTTATTCATCCTAAATCATGTATCTTTCCCCATTTTGCAGAGGCATGAAAACATCAAATGAGTTTGTCTGATTTCCCCTACTGAAAAAGCAAGGAACAAACTTGGACTATCCCAGTTCCCAATCCCCTCCTTAGACCACATGAAAATATTTTTTAACTAGAGCACGATATAGGGTCAACTGCTCTGTATTACAAAATATCAAAATTAATCCTTCCCTGCATGTAAGGAGCAGGGTGGAGGATTCCTTTGTTCCTTCTTGTCTATCTCATGTGAAGAGATGAAGGAAGGATAGAAATTGCTCTGTCTAACCTCCAGGAAATAGTTCCAGTTTCTCAGGCTTAACCACGTTCAGATAGATGTAGAACCAAAAACTCTCTACATCCAAGATATTTGTTATATTTCCCCAGCTTTGCTCCTATCCATTCACATGTTACATACAGAAGCAGAAAGGAGAAAAAAAAACTGTTAAAATGAAAAAATAAACCCCAAACCTCTTTTGGCAGTGACTTGAAAATTTCAGAATTCAGTTCATAATTCTCAGCCTGCACTGGTTCTCAGTGCAGGCATGGTGGTTCATCCATTTCCAATGTTGTCTTATGGACTAGCAGTGGCAGAATATTCTAACTTCTAATCAGTGCAAAGGAGGAATCAAAATATCAGCTGGCAGATTGCATCTTACATGCTCTCCTTCTATTTTATGCTTAAACAGCGGTAAAAAATATAAATTTTTTACCTAGTTTCTCATTTAAAAACAACCAATTTATTTGTTATCTTGCCCTCAAACTGTTTTAATAATTAATGTTTCAATTAAAAATACAGTGCTGAAAAATACAAAAAAGTACAGACTGCAAAAACACTAAGATTTCTATAAACCTTCCCTTTTGACAGGTGCATGGGGATCTTCCTCCTTCTGTAGAGCTTTCTGGAGCTTTCATCAGAGGAAATTTGTAGTAAATCAAGGTGGAAGATAATCATTGCCCATTTTCCCCCAGTATCTTTGCCATCCTTTGGCACATGAAAAGTTCTACATGCATATTTTTATGTCTTAATTAAGGTAGCTCTCCACAAGTACATCCATATAAAACCACAGTCATGGAGATAAATTAACAAACCCACTAGCTTAAAAAAAAAAAAATCAAACCTCAAACAAATAAACAAAAACCAAACAAATAAAATCCCTTTTTAATTTTTTTTAAACCACCAACTGAAATACCAAGTGATGCCTAGGAGAAACTATGCTTTGGATGTTTTGCATCCTTATTTTTTCCCAGAGCCTATACTGGCTGGATCAAGCTGCAGGTCCCAAGGTTCCCTACAGTGTCTCTTGCTGCTCTAAAGGGACTTGAGATGATGGCAATTACACAGCAGCTTTGGGAGCTGTGGCACTGGAGAGGGGTTTGGAGCTGTGATGGCTGTAATGTAGTGAAGAGTGGTGTTCCAGAAATGCTTTGACTTTCGTTTGGAAACGAGAAGTGCACATGTTTGATTTTCACTTTCAGTTGCTCCCATTTTTTGAGTAAATAAAAGGTGCTGAAAGGCATACAATGAAGGTTTCAGTCCAGCAGGGACAAAATGTGCAACAAATCACTATTTTTTAATAACATACTTTCAAAAAAAAAAAAAAAGGGGGGGTGCTGGTGGGCTAGGACATCTTTACAGAACACTTTCACAAGGTGGTTTGTGTCCTTCCTCCTCCTCACTGCATCCTGTTGCATCAGGGAACTTCAGCTCCTGTCAGTTAGAGTGACACAACTATCAGGCTTAAGAAGTCAGAAGAGGATGGTATTTTCCTGAGCCTGATCCCTTCAGAGCTACTGCCTGAGCAAGCACCCAGTGCTGCCCTGGCTAATCCCTGGGAACCCTAATCCTGCCTGTGAAGTTTTACCCAGAGAAATGGGCTGGTGGGTGACAGTGCCCTTTCCTTGCAGCTGGATGGGCAATGCCATCACACTGCCCTCCACGTGTTGTTAAACTCACCTACTGCTACTGATCTTCTAGAGGGATGTTGTACCAGTTACACATCTGTTATTACCGCACAGTTATGAGGCAAGTTTACAAGCAGTCCATCAAATTACTAGCTTTCATGCCAAAGTCTTGCTAAACTATTAGTTACTGACGCTTTAGTAACAGCATCTTCTATAAAGTGATAAAAACACCTGATGGACACAAGGCTTATCTGTGAGAATTCTTGAAATTCTGGCTTTGGAAAAATGATGTTGCCATCCTCAGGCTTCAGTATTTTAAAAAAATTAATTCAAAGAATATTAAATTCAGATTTGGCTTCTTTTAGGGAATTCAATGGCCCTTCTGTCCTCCCAATATGTTAATCAGAGCTGATGCTAACTGAGCAACTTATTGGAAAGGAGGAGGAAATACTTCAAAGGGGCAAAATTTGCAGCTGTTTAGAAAGCACTGTCCTCAAATAAGGTTTTGAAAAGTAATGCCACCATCTCACATTTTTTTCAGCTGATTAAGGCATGAATGTTTCAAAACATTTCTAACCATTAAGATCTACAGCAAAATTAAGACTGAACTGTCAGGAAATATCTAGGACACCATGAGGAAAACTGTGTTTAAAGCAAGTTGCTGTGTTCTCCGTGAGATTCCTGTGAGGGCAGAAAAACCATTATACAAAACAAAGAAAAATAATAAAGTGGCCCAGTCCATATTTAACAGAGCAGAAATTATACTCTTGCTGACTGCAGATCTTACAAGTAGAGCAAATCATCCTCCTTTAGAGGGCCATGGCTTTTTGGCCACAGGTGACATCACTGGATCAATCTTGCACCTCAAGAACTTTGCATGCACCATGCTTCACCCAGGGCAGTGGAAGAAGGCTGCAGCACACTATTGATGACCAAAGCTACTTTACTCTTCCTTCTTGTGTGATTTTTTCTCCCCTCTCTCCTTTTTTGTGTCTTATCAGTCTCTCTTCACTCCCCACTACAGATTGCAGGGCTGTGCCATCCCCTTCCCACTCATGGGTTTTTTGGGGGGATAACGCCATTACTGCCTTCCACAGGGCAAACTTTTACTCCTGGGGTTGAAGAGCAAAGAAGGAGGAAACTGCACGGCCTGTGATGGTCACACACTGGAGCAGACTCAGAGATTCCCTGGTGATTTAACTGCATTGGTTTGTTCAGAGTTGTGCCTGGCAGATCCAGGAACAGCCAAGGAAAACAACGGAGGTTTTTCCTAAACATCAATAAAAATGCTTCAGCTTCTTAAACAAACATTTAGGGAAATTTTGTTGTTCTGCAGCCCTTGTGGTAAATATGATTTTGCTCTTTAATGCACACATAGAAAGCTTGCTGGCAACCCCACCTCTTTTGACGGTCATGAATTAGGTCCTTCCAGAATTTTTCTTTTAAATGTTTTGTGTTCATCCAAATAATTAAAATTGTGCCTTTGTAATAATTATCCCAAACAGAGACATTAATGAATCATTCATCAAAAGGAAGGGAACAAGTGTTATATAAAATGCTTTAGAAAACTTCCCTTTGTTCCAGTAATTTAGCAGCTGGCAGCTGCCTCATCTTCATGCACACACACACACAGAGGGATTAGAACAAGAGGAAAAATGGGCTTAGAGGTACCATGGGCAAAGGCTAGGAGGTAAATCTTCAAAAGACTCTGTGTGGTTTACATACTCACATCTTACCCAAGAGCATGACTCTTGAATTTCCATGACACTTTTCTTGCGAAATTATCATGCAGAAATCCAGTTCCCATGTTGGCACTGCAGCCCCAAGGCACAAAGGATTCAGGGACATCCCCACACACAGCCATACTACACTGGCCCAGGAGTATGGGTTCTGCTCAGAGACTGGTCCCTACAGGGAAAGACCACTGGGACCAGCACAAAAGCACCCCATGCCCACAGCTGCTTCTCCGGGCTGAATGTGAGAGAATGTCAGTCCAATACTGCAGCTGAAATGCTCCTTCTGCCAAAGGGTTAAAGCTGCCCACTTGTACAGTCACATTTGCTTGCTTCATACCTGTGCTTCATCATCATTAGCTGCTTAAACAGAAGGCAGATGGCTGCCATTGTGCTGGGCTGGGTATTTTTCCATTTCTGTCCTTAGTGTGATGGGTATTGAATAAATAAAACACTTAGTGTGTTATTGAATAAACAGACAAGACAGATCCTGGGAAAGGTCAGAATTCATTATGAGCAAGAGGAAACAACTTATCCCCCACATGCATATAATTGGGCCTGACTTCCATTAACAGGAGGCAAACAGGCAGCTGGGGTACCTGGAGGCACTGTTATAAAAATAGCTGCAGGCTCGATCAAGTTTATTCAGACAGGAGTGAAGGCTAACACAACAGCTAACAGGGAACCACAAAGGAGGTTAGGAAGATGTGCAAAGCAGACTGCAGGTGATTGCCTGCACCCCAGACAAATATTTTCTCCATTCATTCTTAAGCCCCCCATTCATTGCCAAGTGCCTCCGCTCAGTCTGGAAGGAACAAAACATGGAACCTTCCAACTGTTTTCACCACTTCTTTTGTGAAGATCTGATACTAAAGCCATATTACTTCTTTTTGCTTATACCCACACATTTTTTGACATGACTCTTTCCCTGCTGTCAGTTTTCAGACAGGCAGAGTCCAGTTCAGTAGTTAGTGACTCAGGAGGATCAGTCAGTCAGATGCCTGTTGGCTTCTGGAAGACAGGAGCACCAGCACGACTGATGCTACAGCCAACCTTCCACTCTGGTGGGGTAAAGGCAATCCTAACTGATGCCTCCAAAAAGTTAAATGAAGTCTTATGATGGCCCTGGAGAAGATAGGTGATGGCAGTGTTTCACCAGCATATTTCTGCTTTGAACTGAGACAAAAGAGATTGAAACTCAGGCATGACCCACCACAGAGTCTGCAATGTACCCAAATCCAGCTCAGATCAGGCTAATTGCACTGTTGTAACTCCCAGGATAAACAGCTGCACCTGCTTAAGCTGTTTTAATTTAAGTTTGCTCAGCAGATGTTTCAAAACAGTGCAAGCACTCGGTATAGTCAGATCAGCCTGGCTTTGTACCAACACATCAGAACCATTCTTACTGAGAGAGTCATTTGTGGGAGGACAGGGGAACTCAGTGTCAAAGGTCTGGGCTTTTCCTGGCATTCTCAAAATCTCATCTGCCTCTCCGGTGATTTAATTTGGACAAAGACAAATGTAGCAGACTGGATTTTACTCTTCATGGGCTAGAGGCACTGCAGGTATTGTGATGTGATATTGTGGGAATTGTGAGTTCACCCACGTCCCTGGGCACAGAAATGGCACCAATGGAAACTGGAGGTACTAATCATTTGGCAAGGCTGGTAAATAAAATTGATAAAATGGGTGTTAAAATTATAGGAGTGAAGTAAAAGCCCTGACTCCTAGCTTAGCTAATACATGGAGGATTCTCAACATTGAGAAAGCAAGATGAGAGCTTCCTGCAGGTTTCTCACTGACAGCAGAACTGGTGGGTTAGAGAAAAAAAATGTGTATATATATCTATATCCGTCTTACAAAAATGTCATAAGAAATCCAACATGGTAGTCTGCCAATGGCAATTGATTGGAGATAGTACTCTGCCCTCCAAAACACTTTGGTGGCTTTCCCAAGAGAGGTGCGATTTTTTTTTTTTTTAATCTTTAATGACTCTCAAGCCACACAACAGGCAGTTGATGTAATTCATCAAGTTACACTGCTGCTTGTCTTGCCAGCAGCAAACAGAAAAATACAGACTTGCCCTTGCACCATTGATTATATCATTAGGCAAGCAAATTGGTTACCTCACTTCAGACTTGATGCTAAATTACAGTCACTAAGGTTTGCTATCACCTAAATAGGGTATTGACTTCCATGAAGAGAATATGTTTAAAATCCCTGTATCCCAGGAGAACTGATTGTGAAGGAGCCTTGCCAGCTCAGATATGCTCTCCAGAATGACACACATTATAATAAGTCATTTATATCAAGGTCAAAATTCAAGTCATTGTATGTACTGCAAGTATTCATTTCAACAGATCAAGTAACCTACCCATCAAATACAGATTTCCCTAATTTCCCTAAGTTAAATTGCTCTGTCAATGTACAGAGCAATGGATTAGCCTCTCTGCATACAGAAGCCCCTACAATGTGTTAGTGATGGCTGAACATCCTAAGAGACAAAGATATGGCAGATTTATGGGAGCTTCCATCTGCAGAGATGCTTCCCTGGTCCTGCAGGTCTGACTCTTGGGTTTTATCTCCAGCTCTGCCATTCGCTTCAATAGCGACTTTTTTTCCTCCTTACAGAGTGCATGCTTTGAGCTGGAAATACAGCCAGCAAATAACCTACTCCAACCAGTCCTTAGACTAAATTTTCATCTCACAGCATAGATATAATGGACCATTTATTTTGGGTTTTTTTCTAGGCTGACTTGCTGAAAATCTTTTAGTAGTCTCCAGAAGGATACAGCAAGTCTGGGATGAAAGCACATCCTGGCTTCAGCCGCAGGGAAAGCACATTGTCACTGCTCTGCAAAATGCCCCAGCCTGTATTAAAGGGACAAAGCCACAAGGCCAGTTTGGTTAGGTCCTGAAAGCAGAAAGATGGGCAGAGATGGCTTTTGCTTGGTTCAGGATGATACCAGGCACCCCAGAGGTAATGTCTCCATCCAATGCAAACATACATCCTACTTCTGCTGGGCTCCTGGTGAGTGAAAAGGTAGATAGAGTCTTCTGAGACGACTTCTCTGTTAGTCTCTGTTAGTGACAGAAAGTGTTCATTGATTTCCATCAGCTTCTAGATTAGGCCCTTAATTATTATTAACTTTGGCTGGGGATTGCAAAGCAACTTAGCAAAGCAGCTCAGCAGCAAAAAAGGCTGGAAAATACTGAAACTGCTCTGTTCCTTCATGTTTAGGGTCAGTTCACATTTGGGGCAAACATACAAAACCTACTTAACCTAGAGAAAACAGGTTGTCTTCTTTCTGGCTCTGTCTGGTATCTCACAAATCAGTATTCCTTCTCCACATCTATGTACAGTTATCCTGGGGGTTTTTTTTCTGTACAAGAGAGTTAGTCAGTGAGTTGTTTGCATTTCCCAAGAAGCAGAATTAACACTGTGTGGCACCCCTGCCTGCAGAATGTAATTACAGTGCACCCCCGAAGGCTGCACGAGCAGGTCAAACCCCACAAACCCCACAGTGGAAGGAGAGCAAGATGTGCAGGAAAGAGCTGGGCATGGAGAACTTTGCACAGCTGTGTTGCTAAGTCTGGAGGAAAACAGCCCCTTTGCCACTCTCCAGGATCTCAACTTCATTTCTTCCAAGAAAGAGGCAAAGCTGTGAATTTGCCCAGGCTGTTAGAAAAATTGGTGGAAGATAATGCACTAATAGCTCCCACCATGGGAGAGGCCACATGTCCAAGGCAGGATATTGAAATATACACCAGGGAGGTGCCTCATCTCCTGCAGCTTCCCTACAAACCCAGAATAGACAACAGGAAAATCCATCAAGGAAGTGCCTTATCACAACTACATAACCCCCAAGTAGTTTATTGCAGGATAAATGTAGCCTTGGCTCTCTGAGCCACAGTAACTGGATGATTATAAGTATAATTTCTTTGTAAAGGTATTAAGAGCTCTTATCATCATCTCAGGCATTGAATTCAATGAAAGATTCACTCAAGCTCAAATAAAATTCTAAGTATCTTCAAGGAAAATAGATAACTTAGAAGACCTGACCTCTACCAGAGGAATTAAAGAGTTTGAGGCATATTTATTAGTGGAACGTATACTCCCAAGACAGCAGCCTAATATTTATTGAACTAGTGTCTAAATAGCCTTATCAATACTGGGTGTATTAATGGATAACTTTTATGATTAGATTTCCAGGCAAGGGCCATGTCAGAAAACAATTCTGTTTTCCTGTCAGAAAACAATTCTGTGTGGCAAGTTGACACATATCAGATGTGCCTATTTCCCTGACATTTGAATTTCAAAGGAAATTCATTTTTTTGTGCTCCTCATTTTGTTTGTTTCCATATTCCCAAGAAGTTGCAAAGCTCAGTCCTTTTTCTGGCAGTGCATCCTCAGACCAGAGCAGGGATAGTGTCCTTCAGGCTGTCTAGAAAGGAAAACGCAGACAAGAACACCTGCACGGACAATTTGCAAACACTAATTTCTCTCTCAAAAATACAGCGGGAGACAGCAATTGTAAGAACAGTGCTGCTGTCTGGGGACCTGATTGTTCCTCAGGCTTCAAGTAACATTCTGTGCCTGAGCCTGAGAGGTTTTGTAAGGAAGCCATCTCACTCAAAGTTCCTTGCTGCCCTGAGGAAGATTGCAAGGACACTTAACCCATTAACTGAGCACCTGCATGAGGAATTTATCCCTGCTGGAACATGGGCAAAGGCTCCCTGTGTGCACGAGTGGTCATTCTGCCACCTGAAACAGTGGTTTCCATGAGTCATTAGTGGTTTCCATGTATCATTGTTTGCAGTGAGAAAGCTCCTTCCCCAGCTCCAGCCAAAAGACAATGCACAGCTCTGGCCAGGCTGAGCTGCTTGTCTTCTGAGGGCAACCTCTTTACACTCCTTTGTAAAATGCTCTGGGATCCAATATGTGCAGTGGGCAGATGGGCCTCTAGCTGAGTTTACAAGACCTGAAACTGCACATTCTGCGTGTATGCTCACAGCATTTTTCACTCAAAGTGTTTTTGCTGAAAGAATCCTTAGAAAAAAATCACACTGAGCAGCTTTCTCACTAGCATCTTGTGATCCTGAGTCCCAGTTTCACAAAGTGACATGATTTGGTGTATCTAGGCCACTTAGGTGCTTTAAAATTCTCAATCAGGAGATCTTTTTTTATTTCCAATTCTAGGAAGAAGCAGAAATTGCAGCAGCATGGGAGTACTGCCCCTGGAAAACAAGGGATGACATGAAAGGGATGCAGGAGTAAATAGTGCTTGCAAGTAAAGTCCTGAGAACACTGTGCTGAGACAGTCCCTGCCTCAAAATTCACCTTGCCAGGAGAAAAATGAGTAAGAGTTCACAGAGTTTGCCCAAGACAACAATCAGACGGATCAAACAGAAGTGGATGAGGAATTCTGTAGAAACTGGAGAAAAGGCATCAGCTTGGAATCAACCAAGAAAGATGCATGAGAATATACAGGACTGGGAAGAGAAATGGCAACATAAGCAGGTAAACCTCAGTTCAGTATTGCCAGAGAGTTAGGAAGGTTAGTTATAAGAGGAAGTTTGGGCACTTACAAATTCTAATTTCCATCTTGAAAGTATCTAGTCCCACGGTTTACCTGTTGTGCTGCTGATACTGATGTTCACCAACTGTTGGCTTACTAGATAACCATAAGAGCTTTGATCCTTATTTAATTTAAACCATGTGAGCCAAGCAGTTGTTCTCTACAACACACCATAAATTTTCCTGACTGCAGGGGACAACGTAAGAGGAGGAACAGGCTTCTGGGTCCAAATCCCAAATCCTTAATCATTTCTGAAAATATGACTCACCCAGCAGTAATTGTCCCCATCATTGGGAAGTTTAGAGCACCATTTCAGTACTTCATGGAGTGCTTTGAGATAAAAGATGCCATATAAAAACATTTTATGTTTAACACTTTGACAGGTGTGACATTCCATCTCATAAAGGATAATCAGACTGGTACACAGGGTAACATTACAATTTTATCTTATGAGTCAACCCAAGCAGAATTTAAGTGCTTATCTAGCGAATAGGACAGAGCAAAACCAGAACAACCCAGAATATTTTTTTTTAATTTTATACTTAATTTGCTTTAAAACCCATTTTTTTATTATTTTTTAAGAGCTGAAAAAATATTATATGTAGAATAGATATGTAAATTCAGATTACTTTTCAAATGGGAGCAGATAAATTCAGAGCTCAAATTTTAAAACCTACATAAACCTAAGGGGTTTCTGGACCTTCAAGTAGAACCATATTGCCATTTACACTCCATTCATGGCAAGACAGATGCAGGCCTAAACCGAAATATGCCTGGGTAATACAGACTGCTCTCATTCAGACATATTTTGGACTTGTGCAATCAGCTGTTTCTCTAACAGAAACTATTTGGCAGCCTTTTTTATCACACATAAATGACCCAACCCCAAAGTTTCGTTCTTGCGAACTTGTGAGTATGGCTGATCTCAAGCCTCATAACTATATGTTGAGATTTTTTTTCTCCTTCAGTTAGTTTCTTATTCTCAGTATTTTGGGTGGGTGGGTTTCTTTTTTTTTTTTTTTTTTCTTTTTGTTAGGGTGTTTTGTTTTGGTTTTATTTCCAGGAGATTTATAAAACTAACATTAAAAAGAACAAAGAGAGACATTTGTACACATAAGGCAATGTATCCACTCAGTATCCACACAGATTTGAAATGTGATGGGAATCAATAATATCTGCAGGTTTTTCTATGTTGGAAACAAACTGCAGGAGAAACCTGGCTCAAAGCAATGTCTGCAACACAGGGGCAGGGATAAACATTGAGAAAGTACAGGAGTCTCCAGTTTGTCTTCTGAAGTTTCTTGGTGTCCTTCGAGGACGTAACCAGGCCCCAGGTAATGAACTGCAACAAAATTTGTTTATTCCCACTATTCTTTATTAAGCTAAGGCCTAAAGCTCTACAGTCTTGGATGTACTTCCATTAAAAAAAAAAGTGTCTTTTCAAAAGGCTTCCCTCCAAAATGTGTTCCTTGTACATAACTGAATGCTATGGAGGGTCTATAAAGCTGGATGTCAGACCCACCTTTCAGTGGTAAACAAAAGGAAGAGAAGAGGGTCAAGCCACAGGATCATGCCTGATATCTGTCAGCTACTAACGAACTTTATGGGGTTCCAATGACTTCTTTTTGAATAAAATCTGCACAACAGATCTAGAAAATTCACCCTTATTCTCTTGGTCTGAACATTCAGCCACCACTTAGAGCACAAACATGTATTTTCTTCATGGTTTCAAAGAGCTCTGTCCATTTCTTTTCCTCAAGATGTGCAAAGCATATTACATTCCATGTGTAGCTTTTTTCCTTCAAGCAATGCATGTGAACAGCTTCTCTAAGTCTTTCAAGAGCATCTTCAGAGCATAATTTCTTGTTAAAAGTATATTTTAGAAAGTGAATCTATTTTAAAGCAAACCACTTACCAACAATTCAAGTCACGCCTTTTAGTGTCCAGGACACCAAATTAGAGAAATTATGACCTTTTTCAGCACCTGAGTGTCGCCCCTGACTTTCTTGCTTTCAAGTGTTTGAACCTTTGCAGCAGCTTTCTCAAGCTGCTTCATGTAAACAATATTGTATTCCTAGAATTTATCTGTATGTTTTGCATTCTTGTTCTCTGAAAGAGAACTTGACCGATGGTCATATTGACCAATGGAGTCAGGAGGTTGTAACCTCCTTGGGCCAGTCTTGGCCCTCTGTACAAAATGTATATAAGCTATTGGAGTCAGATAATAAAAGAGCATTCCATGTTTGACCCTGCTGCTGCCTGCTGTCCTCGGTGAGGGTCCACACCACGTCACAACGTGTTGCCCCTCTAAGGGCAGGGGTAACACCTGAGTGTCCTTTTTACTTGTGCCACTACTCCACTGGTGTAATACCTCACCTGTGCACACACAGTCTCCCACATCCATAGGCAGTCATTAATGCCCACAACAGGGTGGTCTGGATTGCTCAGACAACAGCCTGTTTAGAAATCCCAAGAACTTGTGCCTTTTACTAAGAAACAGCCAGCGGTGCCAAGGAAACAGAGCAAATGCTGTAGAACTCACACCAGGGAAGAGAAAGCAATGCTAGCCCAGAGCAAATCGCCTTGCCAGCTCAGTGACCTCCAGGGCCTGGGGCATGAGCACTTCCCAGTTTCAGACAGTGCCCACAGGACTCTGTCCTTCAGACACTGCCTGCACAACAAGGGCCCCAACTTCCACCTACATGTGAGAAGAGAAAACATAAAGAAAATAAATTTCCATTTTACTCGGTGCCTTCGTAGAACTTTGTCTTCCCTTGCTTACCCCATTTTTTTGAGACAAGCATGTTCACAAGGAAAAGAACTACCCATGAGGAGGCTTACAGCCCACAATCCACCTCAGGTCATAAATCCCTGCCTCTGACTGCTTCACTCCTACATCAGACTCCCTTCTGATGCAGGGTTTTTGCCAGAAATGCGGATGGTTCAGGGTCTTGGGTTCTGCTTTTGGGCACATGCTACAGCTACAGCAAAGCACAAGGCAGAGAGGTGCTGAAAAACAAGCAGTGTATTTGGAACTCTTTACAACCCAGACAAGCTTCAGCTGCTGCATAGCCAGCAACACTGCCATTTTGGTGGTACAAGTTTCTGGGAATAAGACTTTTTTTTTTTAATTGTTGTTGTTTTTGTTGCAACAGAACAGTATACTTAACCCCAAGAACTGGAAAGTTTTGATCTGCTATAAGAAGGGCAGGGTCTTCAAATGATTATTCAAATGGGAACAGATAAATTCAGACCTTAAAGCATGATCACTTCAATTCCATTTGATTTTGAAATCCAACAGTTCTAATGATATATGTTGCTAAAAGAGATGGTCTGTGAAAAGAAAAAAAAATCAGAGTAGTGTACAAAACACATTTTCCCTGTCCCAGTCGGGAACCATTTTATGTATCCAAAACATTTTTTAAAAATAATAATAATAATTATCTGAAGAGGAGCTCCTTCATAACTTTTTATTAGCAAATTCATCTCTCCCGAGCTTTGGAAGACAACAGAGAGACCTCTTGTGAAAGAAGGATGTACTGCAAGCACACACACCACAACACCACCTAGGCAACTTCCTTATCTTTTCCCTCTTTCCATACTAATGGGCTCTTTAACCCCACCACAGCCTTATCCTCAAATAACAGAAGTAAACAACCTTCTACTTCTCCCTGTCCTACCCATTTGTCAGGAAATCCCTAGAGGAAGGCCAGTCTAACTCAAGGAGAATGAATTTTCATCCATCATAAAAATTCAGATTTATTTCAACAGACTTGAAATCAGATCCATGTACATTTGCAAAGTGCACTTCACTGAGCCCAGTGAAGGCCATTTCTGACACAGGATTCAAGAGCACAAGTCCTGCACTCAGTGTGGGACAGGGACCTGCAGTCTGTCGCTCAGTGCTGCCCTGCAGCAGCAGTGGTACAGCTGCAATCCATAACTTGGTAGATCAGGTCTCAAAACTGGGGCTAAAATAACCCAACACAATTCCTGACATGGCCGAAAAAATCAGGAACCAGAAGTGGCTGCTATAGTTTTACTGGACATTGCAAGGTAAATATAAATCCCTGAGGCTCCTCAAATACATTCTGGAAATAGAGAAATAAATTTGTTGTCAGACCATGGCTGCTCATCAGTTAAGAGCAGTCATGAGCCATTAAAGGATGGCTGCACACTGACAATCCAGTGTTTCATTCTGATTTGGTTTTTTTAGTGTCACCTGTTACAACAGTAGCACCAGTGATCTTTTTCTTTTTAAATATAGGGGCAGCTGCTTCCTGCTGCTGTAATTTGGAGAGGCCAGTGATGCTGCAGCACCTGTGCCATGCCCAAAGTGAAAGGTAGTGACCACGTACTGGGCTGCCAGCAGGAAGAGAATTGCCCACCAGCACCTCAAAGGCCTTTGCTCTGCCAGGTGCCTCACCTTCTCGGGAGGATGCTGGAGGCTGTGGGCAGAAGCTCAGTAACTTGAGAGGAACTTGAAGAATCAAAGTGCTATAAAAATTTTTTATTTGCCCCTAGCAGAAATAAAACATCAGGAAAAAAAGCTGAAGAAAGGGAGGTTTCTGAGGTCCGAAGTCCTCCTTTGACACATTGCTGGCAACAAGCCCCCATTTCAGCTGACTCCTGCCTATCCCAGCAGTTTCAGCTCTTAGGGAATGGCTGGTCCAAGGCCAGAGTTGAAGCTCCACCAGCACAGGTCAACCTTAGTATTGCATAGGAACAAATCTCCTCAGCTCTGACTCAAAGGAAAGCAAACAGCCCACATTACTCAGTAAGATTGAGAACAAAATAACACATTTTATCTCCAGCATCTCCATCCACCCCCAATCTATTTGTCACTTGGGGACATGACTTTCAAGATTGTCCCTTGATCATCTCTGTTTGGATCCTTCTCTGTGTCTGATGGTGTCAGATGGCACATCACTGACAGCAATTCTACTCATCTCAGCAATAGGCACGACTCCTGGACTTCATCTCTAAATCACACAAGCTGAATGGGAGGTGAGGGCAAAAGAGTGGCCAAAACAGCCAAGTCTTCAAATTGTGAAAAACACAAGATGCCATTTGCTGCCAAAGGGTGACTTCTACAGACACAGTTTGCAACAAGAAACCATTCCAGAAATAAAAGGGCTGGAGATGTTTCCAGCTGGGAAGCCTTAAAGGATTCTCAGTAGGAGAAGGAGAGAACACTACCTCTGCAAGCACATTCAAGGTGTGAGCCCAGCTCCCACAGAGGCAGCCAAGGGCTCTTAACTGAGCAGTGGCAGAGGGTGCTGGGACCATCCCTGCTGGGAGCCCCCCACCAGGACAGGCACTGTGTGAGCTCCCCTGGAGCAGACCCTTGGGAGCAAAACACTAGAGATTTTTTCCAGGGAAGCAGGCGGAAGGAAGACATCTTTGCATTTTTCCCCTGGTGAGATTTAAAACAAAAATACCAAATTTCCACACTCACTGCCCACGGCAGCTATGGTACACGTAACAAAAGCTATGTTAGCACACCTGATCTCCCAGACCTCTCTTGTGCACTGGTCGAGGCATCATCAGAGCCATCCTCTGGACCACACTCTTTGCTGAGGGGGTGTCAGGAAGATTCTCATTTCAAAACTGGTCTTTTTTTCCCCTTTGGGAGACATTGTAAGAAGATGTCTATATTTAAAATGTTTTTTCTGGACTAATTTCAGAATTTGGAAAACTTTTGTGCATCCTAGAGAGGAACAGCTGTTGGTGTCAAAGTTCATTTGTAAATTATTGCTGTAGCCAAGCCCAATCCCTCACACAGAGTTCAATCCCGAGTGGAGAGCAGCGTCTCAAGCCCCCCATTGCTGTGCCAAGAGCACCACCCCGTGGCCTCCCAGGCCAGGGCTCTCTCCCTCAGAAACTGTAATAAAACTGAAACATTTGAAGGGGAAGGAAAAATCAGAAGCCTAAAGCTGTGCACAGAGCTGTATGGATAGGCTGGATATAAACCCAGGTGTGCTTAGTGAATAAAACCAAGCCAGTGTGAGAGCAAATTTAAAAGTCCTGCATTACAGGTGTCTTGAAGAACAGGGAAAGAGCCACAGGATGGGTTTTGCTGGGACCAGGTGAATATGCAGGGCTGCAGAGGCTTTGAGAGAGCAAGCCATGGTCCTACTATGGCTGGCACTTATCTCCTCCTCCTTCTCCTCTGGCACCTTGCCTCCCAACTCTGCTGCTTGTGGGGGGCAAGTACCAGCACCCTAAAGGTGCTGCATTGCCCAGCAGCTGTCTCTGCTCCCTGCACTGCTCCCTGCACCCTGAGCAAGCTGAGGCAGGTCTGGTATTGCTGACCTGGGCAGTGACGGACCACAACATTCCCTTTTCTACCCTCCCTTCACTATCACTTTACTTCTACCTAGTGTGTTTCACAGGGTCACTGCAAGTTTTTCTGAAGCCTTGATGATTCTGAGGCCTAAAAGTGATGATTTAACAAGTGTTCATGAGTAGTTTTCCATAAGCTGCTCACAGGTTTTGGCTGGAGTTGTGCACTCATTGGGCTCCCTGGGGCAGACTTACCAGAGAAGACCTCCCTAAGCACTGTGGGATTTCAGTATGCATCCTCCTGCTGCCTGAAGCAGGAATACATTAAATAATTCAGTCCTGGCAAGGAAGACAGCCCTGTGGGAAACAATTTATACAAGCATTATTGGCTGTTAATGGAAATCTTTGGGAAGAAAAAGAAAATGTACACTTCTATTAAGATGAAAAAGGAGCGTGTCCATATAACAAATAATTCCCAGTAGCTATGCCTCGAGGCCCATGTGCAAAGGATAAGAAAGGTCCATTGCTTTTAGTGCTCTGTTCTGAAGGTTTTATATAAGAGCTGAATGGATCAGAGGTAAAATTGAAGAGGGTTGAAGAAAGTCATGCTCTGCCCGGCACTAGAGACGTAACCAGGCAAGTGAACTCACCAGTTACCTGAGATATTACTAAACAAAAAGAGAGAGCTCATAGCAACATGAGCAGGAAGGAGGCAAGGGTCAGACAGAGCTAATTTGGGAATAAGCAACCTACACCAAATGCCAGTGGCCCCAGCCTGGCAGCACAGCCTGATGTGTAGGTCAACCAGGGAACCTTCAGCTCATAGGTCACAGGAAATATGGCAAAAGCCTCCTGTCAGCTAAGACAATCCTTCACCCCTCTTTCTCCTCTCATTTCTTTTTGTTTTCCTGTCCTTTCCACTTTCCTTTTCCTTACAAGTTTAGGAAGAGCACCTTCTCTCATCTGCAGACAGATCAGCTGGCAGGTCACACAGCCATAGCTATGGCAAATAGCTACTACAAATCTAGGGTGAATATATCCAGCATATACTTGTCTTGTTTATCTTCTGGATGTCACTTCACCTAAATACAGCCTCACCATGAGAGGTGTTTTCTTGCTAAAATATCAAAGCTGCTTTAGTAAAGACAAAATTACCGAAAAGGCTCTTCATTTCAAGAAACACTTCAAGACACCACAGCACTGTAAACCTTTATCATTTTGGTTAATAGAAAAATCCTCTCTCAAGTGTTTTGTACTGTGAACAGTATAGTTGCTGGGGCAAGTCAGCATCACTGGAAAAAATTAGATAAGTACATGTGCATGAAGATGTTGTGTAACAAAATGTAGTGCCACTTTCATTTCCTAAAATTGCAAGGGCCCAATTTTATTGAGAGACACTGGAAATTGAAGCCCACGCTAATTAGAAATCTAGAGTGATATTACCCGTGAACATACTTTTTTCCAGGTTTACCAGATGTTTGATGAACATCATCTAAATTATGGGTCTTATGCTTAAAGCTCTTTGGAAATGCATTCAGTTATTTTTGTTTTAAACCCCCCTTCCTTTGTTCATAAGAAATGGGTGAACACAAAAGTAACATCTGTATTCAAAACAGAGTAACATTATTGGATTTTACTTTGCCATAAAGGTTCTTGATGTTACAATATGCAAAGCAACATTTTTCACCATTAATACAGCTTTCTGAGTCATGTGCTTTTGTAGAGACCCTTTTTCAAATTTTCATTTTTTTCAGTCTGAAATGAATTTCATGTTGCAATCCTTGTCAGCTTGAAACTACAGCCATATTTTTTTTTTCAAAGCTGTTTGCAGATTGTATAAAGGATGCAGGCAAGAAGATGGTTTCTCTGCAGCAACTGCAAAAAAATTACCTGCTGTTTACTTTCACTGTGGATTTCTACAAGGATTGCTTTCAGTAGTGAAATTTTGAAGAATGGCATTGGAATTTTTTTTCTGTTTGTTTCTGAGCTGCTCTTTAGACTCTACTTACACATCCCCTACCACAACAAAGAAGGTCTCTGGATGCTGCTCTGCAGACAGTATTTTAAACAGTTTCTATAGACCTCCTTCTTCTTAAACCTCATACCCCTCATCTAAGAAAATTAGCTAAAATATTCATATAAAGTCCCACTAAAACTCAGTTCTCAAAAGTATTTCTCCAGCAGCAATGTCCCAAGCTTGTGCTGAAGCCACAGAGAAAGGAATGAGACTGGTGTGAAATAGGAGGAAAGACCCGATCTGGAAAGTGTTTGTAGCTTATACACAGGTCTGCAATGAGGCACACACAGTGAAGGAGGATGAAACATCTACTCCAGCATAGACAGCAATCCCACTGTAGCCTTGATCAACACAAGCCATTGCTGATGACTGAGAAAAGGACAGGATCCTTTTCCTCAAGCTTTTAAAGGTCAGGCTTGTCAGTGGCCATATGGAAGGCCACAGGAATCTTACCTTGGGAGAAAACAGAGGTGTGACCTCCTGAAACATCTTCTAATCCCCTGAAATGTCACAGAAAATGTCTGGAGGAGACCATAGCACAAAAGACCACAGCACCTCTTTGAGCCTGGGGGTTTCCCTTTTCAACACCTCTCAGCTCAAGTCTCCCATTTGTAACTTTTCCCCCTTCTCCATGGCAACACAAGCCTGCAGCACACTTAGACACTAACTACCAATCAACACCACAGCAAGAAGTGTTAGAACCAAAGAATGGTTTGGGGCAGAAGTCATCTAGTTTCAAGATGCCAGCCTTCTGCAAGATGCAAAGGGCAGCTGTCATTCTCTATACAAAGTGCTGCAGATGAGAGTTGGAACTCACGCAGTCCCGCACTGTTCTCCTTGATACTACTGCTCAGTGACACTACTAGGGATTTTCTGTTTGAATTGCTCCTTTTGAAACCAACCCTTTACAAAGACTGAATGTTTAATTCTAGATTATTCGAGATTCTTTAAAGATACTTTGCAGCAATGAAAAAATAGCTCCTTTCTCCCCAGCTGCTTTAAAATCCACCACTGACAGTTGTCCTTGTCTTTCCTTGGCTGAGGATTTCCTCTTGCAATGTTTTTCACCCCTGCATAATTCTCTTCCCCAGGCTAACCTTTCTTAAACAGAACTTACTTGAGGGAATCTAACCAATTAGACATTTAAATCAATTAGGCTGATTGACAGGAGGATTAAGTCTCGCATATTCCTGATTGCAGACACAAACACTCAGCTGGAATAAATACTTGTCTCATAAGGACTTGCTGAGGCTTAATTAGTTAATGTTTGTGAAGAGTTTTGAACACATGAAGTGCTGTACCTGCACTGTTATTCTCTCTGTTCCTAGTAATGGAGGTGTCAAATTTGGACATGGCAAAAACAAGGAGGACAGACCTTGACTCAAGGCTACTGGGGACCACACCTGCAGGAGAGGACAGTGATGTCTGGCAGGGCTTTGCTCTAACTAAACATCGCTGCTGCTCTGTGCTCACAAAGCCTTTCTCATTCCTGGGCAGGATGGCAGCAGCCCCCGATCTCCAGACCTCACATATATATCTGGATCTGTCCAGAAGGTCATCCAAAGTTATCCTCCTGATAAAGGCTGTTTAGTTTTTAGTACAATTCATAGCAGTCCCATCACTGATTCATTAAAACAACGACCTCATGACACTATTTTTGCCAGAGCATTTTGAATAAGGTTGGGGAGCTTTTCTGCTGTGTGGAGAAGTAGTAACACTGGCAGATAGCAGATAGCCCCAAGAACCAACACAATAGAGGGAATGCGCAGAATTCAGCATTTATACCATTAAAACACTTGTGCACACACATAAGCTGCAAAGCTGGTAAGCCTCAAGCAATCATTATTTCCAGCTCTCTCCATCACCAGCTCCAACCAACTGAAACCCAGGAATGCCCTCAGAAACACTAGCAGACTTTTTAATTTCAAAACATACATTTTGGAAGATGTTAATGAAGGAATCTTTCCCACTGGCAAGTACATAGGAACTAAGCTTAGTGTCACAGAAATACAGCATTAAATGTTTCTGTTTTCCTTAAAACCTGGATTAGCAAGCAGCAGAAAATACTCTAGACAAGGGTGGGATTTTCAAGGCAACAGCATAAATCGTACTGTCATTTCACAGAAAGTGATACAATAAAATCTATGTTTGTGTCTTTTAAGATTCCCACCATCAAAGCCTAAAAAAATGCTAAAAGAAATATTTCATCAAAAAAGAAATGCAGGTTCATTTTCAATGACCATCCTACTCAGTGGTCTCTTCTGGAATTTAGAGAACCAGTTCTTTTTCCCAGTCATTGAGGGATTTATCTACATATCCCGGTTTGCTTTCCTCATATATCCTGCTGTCTCTCCCCAGGTACCTCTGTACCTTAACAGAGGTTTTGGAATATTCTGATTTTATAACCTTACCAGTTGTTAGCCAATCATTTATGTAAGGCTTCAGCTGTTAGGAGGAGTTTATTACTATCACATTCTAATATCCAGCTCTAACTTCTGTCCCTTGAACATTAACTGTGTGAGTTATGAAAGCACGTAAACATAAACTTCCATAAAATTCACCTGTGGATGAATAATTGCTCAAAGTTACTTACATGGTGGAGCAGTTTTGCTTTTATTTCTTTTAAGGGATTCTTCTTCTGTCTTGTCACTAGAAAATTATGATCCAGGTGAGATAATCTAGCAGTTGCCATAGTATCTGCTTGGAATCAGCTACTCCCAGACACACAGAGGTAACTGGGGAACCACCACAGGAATGCTACACAGCAGCACAGACATTTTTTATTTCACTCATAAAGCTCTGATAGATTTGTCTAGAGCATTGATTTACTTAGGAAAATAAAACATTTTGAAAAAACGTTATGTTTTCCTTCAGCTTTTCCTCCTCTTGTTTTATTTCCCATTTTTTTTCTTTTGGAATCTTTATTTGTTTGTTTCAAATCATAAGGGGCCATTTAATACAGTGTCTCTCCCTGTTTCTTTATTTGAAGAAATAATACTTTAGCAGGACACATGCTGACCTTTAGCCAAACAGCCAACATGCTCCCATTTTCAAGAACAAATTTATGCTTCCATTGGAAACACTGGTCAATAATACATTTTTCATCCATCACTCACCATGTGAATAACATTATGGCCAGTATGGTTCCAGGCAAGTTCAAATTAATAAGACGTATCCAACCCATTTAGTCCCAGCCTTACACTAGGCACAAATGTTTCTCCTGAGCTGTTAAATAATATGTTCTTATGCTGGAGCAGTACAATGTCATTGAAACTCTCAACATGCAAGCTGGGTAGTTGCCAATGCTTAGGATCACAAAACCAATGCTTAGGATCAAAAAATTGCACTCTTTTTGAAAATCTAGCAATGTTTTTTTGACAACTCACCATAGGGGTTAACAATCATACACTTTCATTTTCTAGGAAAACCATCTTCATTGCTGAAATCCTTTATTTAAACATCATCTAAAATGTTTTATGCTGCAATTCTTCATGGGAAATGGCTTCTGACAACAGTGGTTGTCACTGGAATTTGGAAAGCCTTATAAACACAGCAATGACAAGGCAGGATTAACCTTTTATGATTCAATACATTTTTCCAGTAGTTATAAGGAGTACTCCTTTTTCAGACCTACACTACTTATCCAATCTAGCAATCTCACACAGCTCCTGTTGCAGCACCTGCTCAGCTCTACCAAGATACTCCATGTTCTCACTGCACCAAATATTCTTACTGCTTTAATTGTTGAAATACTCTGGGAATAATTCCTGTATTTCTCTGATTTTTAAAATGCCTCCAGCTCTTCATATCAGTTTCCAAATTCAGAAAACAAAATGTATTTCCAATGACAGTTTAAGGTTATTAGCTTTACTTTTTCTGATTTTTCAATTGCTACTTTGTCAAAACAGTTCTAATTTAAAAAGAAAAAAAAATTATGCAAGAATACAATGTCTGACTTTTATGATAATCACACAAATTTACTGCACTGCTGGACTCTGTCTTCAACTACTTCTGACACAGGAAACACATCTGAATCCCACTCGTAATAGCAAAGCATTAAATCAGATTTAATTAGCTGCCTATACAGATTGTTAAAATGAAGTGTAATAAATTTGTGTGATTATCATAAAAGTCAGTCATTCCAAAGAGTTTACAGTTATTCTTAGAGTAATGAGGAGGCTGTGATGTCTTTAAGGACCAATATGCAATAAGCTCTTCTCACTGGCAGCCACTTTATCACACATGCAGAGAAGGTAGCTTCTTCAAAAACACCATCAATATCCTAGACACAATTTTATTTCCACTGCTTCAGACAATACTGCAGGCCTGCGGGAAATACCATTTTTAATAACAGAACTGAAATATAAACAGGCTACTAAGAAACAGCCTCTTTTGAAAAAGCCACTTTTTGCAAGCAACTCAATTTCTAATAGAATGCCTGTTTCCACAAAGAAAGGAAACTTTTTCCTAAACAAACTTGAATTTTACAGAAAAATATTTAATGATGGGAGAAATCAGTTCTGTGTGCATAAGTGAAGCTAAGTCTGCTTGTCATGATCACTCGAACATCACAGCATATATGACTAACACAATATGGGGCAAAAAATGGTGGTAGAATAAATCTCAGCTCCAGTTCTGCAAAGATTCGTGTTGGGTTTAATGGGATTACATGTAGCAACAAAAAAACCCACATCTGTAAGTATTCAAAGGACTGCAGATTAGAAGGGGTTCTGCTACTCGTAAATGAAGGAACACACAATACTTACTGAAATTGGAAACCTTTTAAAACAAGGGTTTCCCAAATAGATACATTGCCAGAAAGAAAAAAAAAAAAAGAAAAAAAAAAAAAAAAAAAAACAACAACAAAACGAATATTTAACCACACCACACCAAATCAAACAAAACAACAAAAAGACAACTCAAAATACTTGGCCACTCATTTGTTTCCCAATTTATTGGAAATAACTGAAACACAACATTTACTGTATAATTTACCTTTATTCGAGGTACAGGGCAAAGAATAGCAACTTTTCTGCTGAAGTCTAGAATGTATTTTAATTTAGAAAATTACACCTTCAGCCTAGTTACAAATAAACCATATTGTAGAACAAACAGTGCCATTATACACTGTCAGCCCAGTTAAAGTGCCCATAATTCCTTCCAGGAGCAAGAATCTCAACAGTAAAGTGTTACTTGTGGACTTAGAAAAGACAGAAATACGCATGCCCAGAAACATAAAAAGCATTTTCTTTACATTCCTTAGATTAAAAGAAATCCAGGTGACAGAAGAAATTATAGGAAAAATATTTAAGAGTGATACTTACGTGTCTTTGGGAATATTACTTTATAAGCACAGCAAATTTACTATATTTTCAAGCAGACTGAATACCTCCCCAAATCTGGGTACTTGCCAAAAGCAAGCAGTCGACTTCTGAAAGTTCACTTTAACAAGAGGACTAAAACCCAAGAGGCTGAAGCTCAGGGGATAACAGCCCACTACCCCTACAGCACCCTACAGCCAAAAATTGTGGTGACAAAGAGACAGAAAATTGATCTATAATTCCAGTCAGAAGCGAGGTGGCAGATTTGATGGTGTTTGAGTCCACCTATTCCACACAGCTGCTAAACAATCTTAAAAGGTCCCTGAATAAAAGAAGTCAAAGCCTTCATGTCTCAGAGGAAACAGTCTCTGCTGTACTGCCAAGCGTCAATCACAAGTCTCCTGGGCACACATTTTTAAATATTAGGAGACTAAACATAGGAGCCATGACCAAATTCCCATTGTTCATTTTCAGGCAGGTATTGCACCATGCAGTGTGAAGCACCAGTCTTTTGCATGGTTTCACATGCCTAAACACTTCCAAAATTTTTGCTTGTTCCCATTCCTAAGGACAGAATTTCCTGAAGAAAAACATATGTGAAGACAATGCGAAGATTGAAAGTGATTGAAGTGATCCAAGGGGATAAGAGGGCAATGACAGTAGGCAGATGACAGGTGGTAGAAAATACTAGGTGAGGTCTAGGACCAATTAAATATAATAGCATACGGGAAAGTGAAGAAGTTGACCTTGGTGGCAAATGGAGGGGACATCCAGAGACCACTTCATCTTCAGGCAGCTGAAAAGCTAAAAAAGTAACTCTATTATGCATGTATTTCACTACAAAATGAAATACTGATGACTCGATTCTATATGCTTCGATCTTTGTGCTTGTTTCAAATCTGAGAAATATTACAGTTAGTGCATGAAAATATGCAAGCACACTTAGAAGATGCAACCAACTAAAGAAGAGCCAAGTCAATGGCTAAAGATGATGGATAGCCTCTGGTTTCTAAAAGGAGAATATTTTTTGAATAGTCAATACCAGCTAGTAAAGAGATAACCCTGGAATAACTAGAACTTGATCAGGATCTCCATTATGAGTTAGGAACCAAACAATACCTTTTAAGAGGCATGAAAGGATTCCTACTCAGCTGATTTGCTAAAGCTTGAAGCAAACAAACAGGTTCTTGGCTCCTGTTTCCTTGACTCAACAAATGTCTGGAGGTGGAACTTTCCTGTTGAGGTCTGCCATATTAATTAATACTTTGCACTCAGCTCTTGGGGAGAGGGTTGTTTTTCTTGGTGATATATTCAGACTCTCTTTATTTTTAGTGTTTAAAAAGATGGGGACACCATAACTTATTTTCAGTGGAATATAAAGCCATATGAGAGTCTAATCTACCAAGACTTAAGGAAGGACAAGGAATATTTCTTCTTAACAAATCAGCAAGAATTTGCTCTGTGTCTATAATCACCCCCAGCTTTCAACTCCCCCAGACTTACCACAGAGAAAGAAACCAATCAAAAAATGAAAACATTAAGGGGAAGATTACTCCAGAACCCAAGGAGACAGTATACAGTAGAAAAACCTCAGGAAAGGAAGAACAGTGATAATCCTCAATCACAGAGTGTGAACATGGTTCATATATTAGAAACCTTCTCACAGAGCAAAAAGATCAGGTCTGCGTTAGAATGTCACACAGAAGAAAAGGCAGTAGGAGATGAGAGGGGATTTTCACCAGTTTTTGTCTTAGTCCTGCCTAACATTACTTTCAATCATCAGGAAAAGCTTGAGGCTGTGCTCTCCAAAATCATATGGGTTTTCATTGCTACAAGTAACTTAAACCATAATGTTTGGGGACCTGGACTCCCTCAGACAGCACAGAGGCAGAGCAAGAACACTGAAAGCAACAAGAGAAAAGAAGGAATAATGAAGTAGGAGAGAAAGAAAGAGGTAAAAACCCTGAGAAGCACCTGGAAGCTTTTTCAGCCTCCAACCTGAAGGAGGAGGGCCTAATGCCACACATCTCTTAGGGACAGTAACAAACCTGTGCCCCAGCACTGCCACAGCAGCATCTGTACTTAGAGGTGCCATGCAGTGACCACCTGGCACAGTCCATGTTTAGCCTGTCTGGAACACAGATAACTTGGAAAGAAAAACAAAATCATTGAAAAATAGACACATTTATAATTGTTGCAAGCAAATTCTCCATCTTCTGCACTATGAATAAGGCTGCAGACAGGTTCTTAACGGTGAAAAAGGCAACTTGCAACACAATCTCCAAACTTTCAGATTCATTGTTGATTAAATATTTTTTGTCACTTCAGACTTTATTTCTAAACAACTATATTAAAAAATAAGATAATTACAAAATATAGTATTGCACATCAGAAGCTATTTTTCCACAGTTTCCTATCCAAAATAGACTTAAATTAACAGAGGATACATTATTACTAGTACTCAAATACGATGTAATGCTTTTATAATATTAGGTTACATTAGGTTCCCTTAACTCAAGGGAGCACTTAAATCTATTCTTATTTTCAGGAAAAGGAAAAGTCTTCCTGACTCAGAGACTCCAAAGCAGAAGTATGTCATACCATATAGCTACTTGGGCATACAGTAAAGATTTGATTGGTTTGTTTCACCAATTCTTGAACTCCACAGCAAGTCTTATTCCAGTAAGTCTTAGAAATAAGCTAATTCAATTTAAAGTGCAATTCTCCTTTAAGAGTCACATGATCTCTAATTTTATACATAATTCTTGCAGCACAACAGTCACAAGATGAAACAGAAACATGATGACAGCACCCTACATTTTTTGGTTATTCAGCAAGTTCACACAAAATATTAGCACTCACCAAAAAATAATATTCTGGTTCATATAGTCATGAAAATGTTCCTTTGATTCTGAAATGCTTCTACATTTCTCATTATGAAATACATAGGCAGAGCAGCAGCTGTCCAAGTGTAAAACACCCTCCTTCATTTCTACAGGCTGTGTATTCAATGCTAACACCACTGATATTCTAACATCAATATTATTATATTCTTTGTCGTGGAACTCGAGGACAAAGAATTATAAAATGGCAAACTCAAGTGCTTTTTGAATTTAATTAGTTAATCAAAAGTTCTGAGATTCAAAAGCTGGCCTAGGTCATGGCCCCTCTCTGGGCTGAATTTTCCCCCATAGGATTTCTTTAAAACTGCATCCAATGAAAATATTAAAAAACACATGCACTAGAGCATCTGACGCTTCCCCTGGAGACCTTTCCACAGCCAGCAAGTTGTTTTTCCTCAAGCTGGATTTTAGTCTAATTTCATCCCATTGCCTAGTCCCACGGAAACATGGAGAAAAAGGTCACAGCGAGGGCAAGAGACAGAAAAAACCCAACCAACCAAGCAACCAATTGCTGAACTACACTGAAAAAGTACAAAAAAGCAGTTCAGCTATGAAGTATGTTGATGAAATGGAAACAGTGAAGGCAAGGGTTAGCTTTAGTCACAATTTCTCAGTTTTTTCTTCTCCATCAGCATGGAAAAGTCATAGATGCACATGGATGTCTCCAAGAGGGAAAAAACTCAATACTGAAAAATAACTTGAGTTACCATTCTTCCATAAATATAATTTTGGGAAAAGAAGCAAAGTGCTCTTAAAAATGCTTAACTTTCTACTGCCCAGAGAAGGAATAAAACCTCTTTGAAAGTTGTTATTATTTGAATCTTGAAAAGGTATCAGGCATATCTTCCCCCTTCTAAAAACAAATTAAAATTCCATAGTACACAGCACCACCTTCTTGTAACAGGAACACTGTACCATCTATTACCCTGAACACCCCATGAAAGATGTTGCCAAGGGAGATATCATAAAACACCAGATTTAGTCAATAAGGGTTTGTATTCTCTCATAACTTAATAAACGCAGTATCTGGCTGCTTATTTAATAAATCCTACAGCTAAAGAATATATTTACTTTTTATTCTTCCTTCTCTGTGGCTAGAAGGAATTAGTGAAAAGACTGTTTAAAGAATTAAGTGCAAGATGTGTATGCAGACAGCTATTTTGAAAACATTACAAACACAAAACTCCTGGAGGATATCATACAAAAAGGATAAGAGAAGACTCGCCACTAGTGTTAGTCTCAGAAGCAAACATTTGTGAAAGATGTAAAAGCCCAAATCAGTACTTCAAGAAATAAAATAGACACCCTCCAGAATTTATCTAGTCCCCAGAGAGACTGCCACGTAACATCAGAGGAGGTGGATGTGAATTTGATCTCTGTCCTTCAGAACCTCAGAATCAAAAAAAAAAGGCATGGCAATAGCCACCAACAGCTACACATTAAATTCCCAATTCATTTAGAAAAGAAAACATAAATGATTTGTTAATCAACGTAAAGAAGACAAAATGAGCTTGAAAGATTTCATGTGTCCTCATCAACAACTTCCTTTCGGCGCTGAGCCCGGAAATGGCGCTCAATGTTTATTGTCACTTCCCTCTGCAAATTCCTGCTGTTAGTTTTCCCAGCTGTTCTGATCCAGGGGTGTTGAAGTACTTGACGTGCTGTGTAGCGCTTCTGGGGATCCACTATCAACAGCCTGGTGATGAGGTCTTTTGCTGCTATTATGGAAGAAAGCAAAGGAGAGAGGAGTGAAGCACAGCGGTGTGCAACATGCTCTAGGATGTGCAATCCTGTACAATGTGCTCTAGGACGACCCTGCTCAAGCAGGGTGTTTGAAACACATCAACCACCACAGTCACTTCCAACCTTATCCATTTTGGGATGGTGACAGTTACACCCACACAAAATGTCCTTCTTAATTTTTTCGTAAGTTTTACCATGGTTTTTGCAACTATCCTAACAACTGCAGTTAGAGTTAGTGACAGAAAATACTAAATCTCCACGGCTGATGTCATTCTCTCCTTCAGAAACAGAGGAGAAAGTAAAGGGAATTTAAACTAAAAAGTGTGCTGAAGGCATGAGGCTTAGTGTTCACATTCACAGGAAGGAGGATGGGGTATGTCATCCTTTAAGAGGCATAACCGTTCTAAAATGCTCTGGAACATATTCTTTAAAAGACTGTACAGGGAGTGAAGGAGTTTTAGGGTTTCTGAATTTGAAGAGTGCACAAGACAGTGTACTAGCCTGTGAGAAAGAAAAAACTACTATGTGCAGACCCCATTGTCAACAGGAAATAGACACTGTGTTCTGCAGGGCAAGGATTTCATTCTCAGCTTTTGAGATTTTTGATAACATCTTTACAATCTAACATAACCCTTGAGATTATTTTGACACCTTTTTCTGCAGAGACACATAAACAAGATGAGGAAAATCCTTGCTTTTGCTTAGAAAGGGAGGAACTGGGGACTCTATTAAAGCATTCAGAATTAATATGCAGAAACACAGGCATCAACAGTACCAGAGGACTAAATTCACATTTAAAGCACAGACACACACAAGAGAGACCTATAAAACATCCCAAGCTGATCAAGCTCACTGCCCTGAAAAAAGAGTTTTTCCCACTTCAGGGAAGATGACTTCCATTTCTCAGATCTGCTATAAGTGCACAAGCTTACCTGCAGAAATATTGTCCCAGTAAGGGGATAGGAACTCGTAATGACCCAGCTGTATGATCTGGAACAGCTCATCTTGATCACGGTCCTGACTGCGGAAAGGGGGAAAACCGCAGAGCAGGATGTAAAGGATCACACCAGCTGCCCACATGTCTACTTCGAGGCCATAGCCTAAGGAAGAAGGGACAAACCATAAGTCTTGCTTTAGAAAGAAAACTCACAACTGCGAGGGAACTGTTTCTTGGAAATAGAATGAAAATAACACAGAATCTCTGCTCAGTTCCTCAAAAAGATGAGGTGAGCAAAAGAATGAGTGGCTGTTGTAATTCTCATGGGGATGGTTCACTACACTTAAAAGCTGCCCATTATTAGCTACAGCTCTCACAGAGTCTCTCTTGTCCACAACATGTTTCACAAACACTGTCTCACAAGGCCAGTGTCAACTGGAGACTAATTGAGAAAACAGAGCACATATTTCTAAAATAGTCGTCCTCAGATTCCCTTCAAAAAAAGAACTAAGAGTGCCAAGTTTCCATTGAAATTGGATAGAACTGGAGATGTGCAACCCAGCTCCACAGAACAAAAACCAGAAATAGATTTGCTTGAGTCACCAACAAAACTGACTTCTTTCCAAGTCTGAATCTTTTTGGAGATGAAATCTTCAGAATTCCTTGTGATACCAACAAAACTGACTTCTTTCCAAGTCTGAATCTTTTTGGAGATGAAATCTTCAGAATTCCTTGTGATGCAAAACATATTTTGAATTGTTACATAGATTTAACATACATGTTCACAATGACTTTGCTTCATTGGGTATTTTGGAAAGTTGTTTGGATTACAGTAATGAAATGGGCCTGGCTGCTCTCAGGTTGCAGCATGGACTTTTGGTCATTATCCCCCTTCAGCTATCATTATCTATGATACTTTATGGCTTATCTGCTTGGAAGTCAGGGATATACTAGCACAGACACTAATAATGCAAATATAACTGATGCTTGTGTTTGTTAAAAGCTAAGAGGTTTCCTTTCCCAAATTACACTCCTAGCCAACCTCCTACCCTGAAAAACAATTTCAGTAGGTTGAAACATTCTGGATTATTTCCATTATTAGAAAGTTCAGCATAATTGAAAGATTTATGACAAATTAAAAATATATACACTCACCCTTCTCAGCAAGTATTTCAGGAGCAACATACGTTGGTGTTCCACAGACAGTAAATATGGGTTTTGTAACCTGCTTAGCAAGGCCGAAATCTGCCAGTTTCAGTGTAGTAGATTTATCTGCATTGTGCTGAACCTATATCCAAATGAAATATATATATGTTTAATCCAGATGCATTTTAAAACAGCAAAATACAAAGGAAGCAGAAAATTAAGCAGGAGGGAGTTCTAATAATAGCACTAATAATGGAAACAGTCTTCAAACATGGTTCTTTTCCCCCATACACTAAGAGGGTGCATTTATTTAAGAGGATAAGCAATTATGGTACAAAGAAAACTTTGCTCTACAAACTGTGGCTGACTGCAGTTTCCAAGAAATTAATAGAAGGAACACAAAAAATAACCAAGAGGCAATTAAATATTATTTCCTCTTGAGAAAATAAACCGTTCATTTTCCCTGGGAAAGCAAAGAAGACTGCTGTGGATGTCATTATGCTTAAATGCAATGAGCCTAAAACTCTGACTTCATCTTGGTGTTTAGCTCCAGATAGCAACTTAATACCACACAACTGCTCAGTCACTCATCCCCCATCTGCCCACAGTGGGATGGGAAGGAGAATCAAGAAAACAGTAGGTTGAAATAAGAACACTTTAATAATTGAAATAAAAGGATAATAATAACAGTAGGAATGGTAACAACTATAATTAGAGGGGGACAGGGAGAGAGAGCAAGAGAAAGAAATAAAACCCAAGAAAAACAAGTGCTGCGCAATAAAATTTGCTCACTGCCCACTGACCCACAGACCAGCCTGCCCCCCCAGCATGGACCAGCAACTCCTGGCCAACTCTCCTCAGCTCATTTACTGAGCATAAGGTTCCATGGCATGGAATATCCTTCTGGGTCAGCTGCCCTGGCCATGCTCCCTCCCAGCTTTTGGTACACCTGCTACCTGGCAGAGCATGGGACACTGAGAATTCCTTGACTTAGGATAAGCAGTGCTCATCAACAACCAAAATATCAGTGTGTTATCAAAGTTATTCTCATACTAAATCCAAAGTACAGCACTGTACCAACTAAAACCAAGACACACGGAAGGTGTATCTCCATCATACTGGTCTAACAACAAAACACAAACCAACAAAAGCTTTATGTTCATTCCAAATAACTCTTCTACTCTATCTGCTGCTCTGAAACTAGATTAGTAATGGTCACCACACAGCAAGAGTTGTAGAAATAGGTCCATGTAGGATGACCTCCTAACTGGGCCTTTTTTAGCAGTTCTCATCTCCTACATTCACCTGGCAAGTAATCAAAATACTTTCTTCAATTCCATTTTTGTATGCATGGGTCTTTAGCATTACTTCATAATGCAGTTAATGAAGGGTTATTTTAAGAAATTAAATATGTTAATGACATAGGCAGTGGGATGGAGCACACCCTCAGCAAGCTGGCAGGCAACTCCAGGCTGAGTGTTGAGTTTGACATGCCTGAAGGATGGGATGGCAACCAGAGGCACCTAAATAAGCTCAAGAAGGCTGAGTTTCATGAGGTTCAACAAGGACAAGTGCAAGGTCCTACACGTGAGTTGGGGCAATCCCTGGTATCATTATACACTGGGTTATGGATTGAGAGCAATCTTGTGAAGAGCAGTTTCAGGTAGCTGGTGGATGAAAAACTGGAATGAGCTGGCAATGTGCAGCTGCAGTCCAGAAAGCCAACCATATCCTGGGCTGCATCCAAAGCAGCATGGCCAGCAGGGCAAGGGAGATGATGGTGCCCCTCTGCTCTGCTCTGGTGACACCCTACCTGGAATGCTGTGTCCAGCTCTGGGGTCCCAGCAGAGGAAGGACATGGACCTGTTGGAGCTGGAAGGGCTGGGAAAGAGAGATGGAGTACTTCTCCTGTGAGGAAAGGCTGTGAGAGTTGTGCTTATTCAGCCTGAAGAAAAGAAGGTTCCAGACAGACCTTATTACAGCTTTTCAATAACTGAAGGAGGCTTAAAAGTAAGATGAGGACAGGCTTTTTAGCAGGGCCTGCAGCAATAGGACAAGGGGCAATAACTTTAAACTGAAGGAAAGTAGATTCTAACTAGATACTAAAAAGAAATGTTTTATGATGAGGGTAGCAAAACACTGCAACAGGCTGCTCACAGAAGTGCTGGATACTCTATCCCTGGGAACATTCAAAGTCAGGTTGGACAGGGCTCTGGTCTAGTTAAGATGTCCCTGCACTTTACAAGGGTTTAGGCCAGATGACCTTTAAAGGTCCCTTCCAACCCAAGCCATTCTAGGATTCCATATTCAAAGGTCAAGTCATAAACAATGCAGCAGTATAATTAAATAAATCAGCATGCTTAATACTAATGACTGACATTCAAATATTCTTTGAGAGGTAAAAAAAGTCATTGATTTCCTTTATATGAAAAATTGTTTGTCCCTGGAACTATGGGGAACAGATCAGCAGCTAAAATGTCTACAAAAAAGCCAAGTAAACCTGGACTTGGTTTTGAATGGACAAACAGGAATATAATGTGACAGGTATACTCCATGCTTTAACACCTCATACTTTGCTATCAGACATCACTAAAGAAAGCCAAAAATTCAGGATGATTTCTATTACCAGATAGCTAAAGGCACAGATGTGACAAAATTTGCTCTTGTACATTATTACAGTTGACTAATTCCCATTAATCATCTTTATAGAAACTATAAGCACACATTCAATTTTGATTAAGCAAAATGGGTTTGGACTTTTTGGTGTTTTTTTTTTTTTTCTTTTTAAGAAACAAAAAGTATTGCATTACAAAATAATACAGTAAAGCCTACTAATCCCTTTTTACCTTCTTTATAAAAAATGCACAAAACTGGGAGGAGTGACTGATGCCCAAGAGGGCTGTGTGGCCATTTAGGAGGATCTCAGCAGACCTGAGAGACAGGCAGGGCAGAACCTTTTGAAATTTAACAAAGACAAGTGCAGGGTCCAAAACCTGGGCAGGAATAACCCATGCACCAGTACAGGCTGGGGGCTGACCAGCTGGAAAGCAGCTCTGCAGAGAAGGAGCTGGGGGTCCCAGGGAACAACAAGTTGTCCACAAACCAGCAGTGCCCTTGTGCACTCCTCCAGCTTTATTTAAGCAAAATATTTTGGGCTTCTTTTTGCTGCTCTTCCATGAAAAAATATTTTTCAGCATGAAACTGAAAATAGAGTTTACTACAACCATGCAGTCAAAACTTCTGCAAGAAGAAGCTAAAATACCACAGCCATTTTCTCTGTTATATTGGGCAACAATGTGACAATCTTTTGCCATCATGGACACAAACTGACAAAAATGACAAAAAATTATAAAAGTAAAGCTCCATAGAACAATGTCTATCTATAGAATTTATATTCTAATAATAGAAGTTCTCGGGGAGGGGGGTAATAGTGGTAAGACATTACAAAAATTCACAACTGAAATGCTCAACTTTATATGCAATATGAAAATATGGACATGCATGTATTTTCCTATTCTATATATATATTTTTTTAATTCTATAAGAAAAGCATATCACATGGAATTTCAACTCCCCTGCATGCTACCGTACTAAGACAAACAATACTGAAACGTTTATATACATTTTTAGAAAGCAGCGGGGTGGTGGGAAGGGTGGAGAACACAATGGTCTTAATCTCAGTTCCAAAATCTTCAGGAGATTTCTTGCTTTGTAAAATGTACTGTTGCACCTTATCTTTTCTCAGGATGCCAGACTCCTAATCCCCCATTGCAGCACAAGGTGGCAACACAGCACCATCTGTTCTTTCAGGACAAAACCACCAAGCTTCCACTTTACTTAACAAAGGAGCAGGCAGGAACAGCAGGCACAGTGGGTATATTTTCACAGCTTTGTGACAATCACTTCAGAGACAGCATGTAACCTGTCAGTAAGCCTGAAAAACCTCAGCCCAGAACTTCTCATCAGCTTCACTAACGCTGTGTTCAGAACAAGTCAGTCAGCTCAGAGAATTCCCTTTGCCCCCAACTTTCTATTGTTCCATCTACCTTTCCATCTCCTGGCATCACCTTGAGCATGCAAATATGCTTCACTGTAGAAACAAAAGCTTCTCAGGCTTCTCTTTTTAATCATTCCTGAGGCCAGACTACTTCCTCATAGCAGTATTACAGAAATGCACAACCTGCTCAAGAGAAATCTAACCTCTGACATCCATAGTATGTTTTCCATGCAACAGTGAGAACAAAGCAAAAGTAGTGCTGCCTGCCTATAGACTTAATTGAGGTAAGAAAGACCAGGACACTTTGATACACTTTCTGTGGACAGCCACTTCAGGCCATACAAATACTTATGTCCTTCAACTGCCAGCATCTGGTGGTCTTGGACTAAAGGCAACCAATTGCACATTACTTACTCAAATACAGATTACACGTCAGAACATTAGAATATTGTCTGAGGATGTCTAGTTATCCCAGCCATACAACCAGAAGATCATAATATAAGGCCAAATCCATCACTGAAGGGGAAAAAAAAAAATCTTTCTTCTTCTCTCCTGTCTGTTGATGACTCCCAGTACTTAATGCCCTTGTTTGATTTCATACCTACCTTGTGAAATCCATCAGTGAGTTTAAGATGATGATTTACAACATTAATATTTCTCTATATGCACATGTTTATGTTAGCACAGGTGCTTCTTATGGACATCATGAAAGCCAGTTAGCCCTTGTGACATTCTGTACATGGGAAATAGATAGACCTGAAGATAAATTACTGCTTATAGATTGGAGTTTCAGACATTCCTTGCTGCTAACTAGAAGAATCTCTATGAAAAATCTTACAGAAAATTCTGAAATTATGACAGGTAAGTGGTTAAACAAGAGTTTGACTCACATGCACTCAGAAACCTGCCAGTGCTTTGTATATGTGTAAATAGTGTGGGAAAATAGATAGTCTTTTGTATTTATGTAAATAGTGTCACAAAGTTCAAGGGCAGAAAGGCTATACTTGAAGTTCACACACATACATGAAAACTTGAGAGACAGAAAAAGGGGCAGAAGAGTAATCTCACATGCATAAAAACCTTCAACATTTATGAAGTTGAGTGTTGAAGAATTACCACATTAGCATGTGAGGGAAATGTACAAGGAGATGAGTACACAATCACAAATACAGTCCTCTCCCTTCCCCCTAAATAGGGTTGACTATGTCTTTTACAGCTACAACCTTGAAAAACAACACCACATTTTGGGCATTAATTTCTCACTCACAAGTGAAGAAATGCCAGCAGCTGTAGAGCAGCCCCCTTACCTAAAAACCTTGCCAGCAAATATTGCTCCATGAGACAGCATGAAGGAAGTGACTGGCTTAACTTGTGAGACCAAACACACCACATTGCCCACCCTTGGCAGCAAAAGTTTTCTTGCTGAACACCTAGTCCTAAATGAGGTGATTCTGTTAGCAGATGGGAGGGAGTCGTAGCAGCTGTCTTCACACCAGCTGTCAAACAGATTTTGTTTTTGTAGCACAAGTCACCACCCTTCTGCCTCACAGCTATGCTGCAAGGAGCCTGATCAACGTGGGCAGACACAGTAGTCAAAGAGGGAGGGGAAAAAGCAGAAAAGATGATGGTGGCCTGGTACAGAAGTTTATAACTAGAGGACAGCTCCGTAAGAGAAACTGAAGTGCAGTGAACTAATAGCTAAACCAGGTTTCCAACTTTCTCCTGTGTCAATAATTCTACAATTTACTAGACATCAAAATATATTTCTACATTTTCTTCTGCAGGGACAGAAACTGTTTTCCTTCTTTCCCCAGATGCTTGTTTTCATGAAACTTAGGGAAAACTTTTTTCCCAGATTGCTGCTTCCTTGTCATCTCTTAGGACAATTAGCCAATATGTTTAAAAGTCATTAGGAACAGGGTTAGATTCTCAACAAAGCAGGTTCACATTTCCTTAGTAAAGGGGAAAAACAGTAGATAAAGATTACAAGGTTCACCTGACCAAAAGAAGACCCAAAGTAGGTCAAATAAGTCAATAGCCTTAAAGTACATATCTATATTTTGACCTCTGCATACAAAGTCTAGGTAGACTAATTCAGATTTAAACATCCTCAGTGTAATAAGAAGTATCCCACAAACAGGGACATCTCTGCAGGATGCTGGAAGTTGAAGCACTTTGCTTCACCTCCTGATGCTCCTGCTCCACCAACAGCCAACAAACCCATGAAATTTGCTTCAATACCATTTGTTACTGTCCAGCACTGGCTGATGGTAAGATTAGTGGCAGCTCTCCTTCCTACTTTGCTGCCTCAGATACTCTAAAGAGACAGAGGCAGCATGCTAAAAAGACAGAAACCCCAGAACCTTGCTCAAATGGCCTTTTTTAATAGGAATACTTATTAGATAGCAGGTAACCTATACAAAATTATCAGGATCTTATGAACTCATTTGCATGGCTGAATAGACTTGCTTTTCAAAAGGATACTTTGTGTACACGGTATCTAATATTGGCGTGCACAGAAAATTAACAGCAAGTTGAAACTAGAACAGGTAAAATTTTATTTCCTGCAGTGTTTAGGTAAAACTGTTCTTGTATGAAAAAATACCTACAGTCTGGGAGCTGCTGTGTCCTTGAAAAATGTATTCTGACTTTCAGAATGGACAACACGATTATTTCAGAGCTACACAACGCTGCCACTGCCCAGCACTCTCTGCTTTGCAGTTCTGTGAACTAAATGTGAAAGCAACCAGAACAGACCTTTATCTTGCCCTTCTTTGCTTATCTACACCACTGTGATGATTATGTATTATAGAGGGAAATGAAGCATCAGATCTCAGGTGTTTCACATGCACTAGCTTATTTTCAGCAAATAGGAAGGAGCAGGACCTGGTTCATAATGGAAAATCAGCTTCTGGAAAAAGCCATGCAGTTCTAAGTGAAGTTTTATTCAAACTTTGTGCAAACAAAGCACAAAGACAGGATCTATAAGCCCACTTCTTCCTGCAAACCAGCCAGTTGCATTCACTTCATTCACAGTTGCATCCATTCTTTTATTTACACAGAGATCACGTACCAAAGATTTTCATGAAACTAAGCAGGATTCATAGCAGGACCTAATAAAGATGCTATTGCTTAGTTTAAAGCTGTGGGAGCAAACTGTCCCAGTCCAGCCTTGTGCAACCTCTGCATTATCCTTGAGGCTACACTGCTGCTTTTGTCCAGAAATTCACACTGATCTCTGTGCAAAATTAATTTTCTTAAAAGCACTGGATGGTCCACAGGACTAAATAATCTATCACTTTTGTTCAGCTAACCATGAACTTCCAGAAAAGCTGAGAAAATCCAATTTGTTAGAGACTGGCAAATACTTGCTATTTATCTGTTTACTAGGAATTTGGAACCTAATACAAGTGTGTAACAAACACTTAGCAAGGGAGAGTTGTTTATTGTTACAGTTCTACAATGGGTATCTTGTGAAATGTCAATACTACAAACATTTCCATACATATTCACACATGTCAGTAACTCTATTGACTTCAGTGCTGGATGCCAAGAATGCAGCCTCAGAAATGTGATGGAAACAACAATTTTTCTCTTTGGCATGAAGTTACCAATTTGAGCTGACTTTAATGCTGTATTCACCTAAACATTTTACTGTCAGATTATTTCAGTCAACTGCATAATACTTCTGCTTCTAAGCAAAGAAATTGCCACAAGACAGAAATCACTATAACAGAGGACCAGCACAGTAGTCCTCAAGATATACAAATGCAGTGGACAAAAAGTCCAACAAATAAAAAAGAAAAATGAGCAATTTTAATAAACTTCAGTCTGCAAGGAAGATGGTTTATGATTCATCTTTGGACACCTGCAAGTCAGACACTAAGTAACAGGTCTGATTTCTAACAAATACAAATGCTTACTACCCCTGAAAGTCTGATAATTTTTACTTGAATTCCTTTCTGCAGCCACTGCTATCTGCAATACACAGCAGATCTATGTAAAGCAAACTGCAATTGTAATTTCATTTCAAAATTGTACCCATTTTTTCAAACAGTGCTGCTACAGCACATTACTTCTGCATGGGATTTGCTTAAAACCATTCAAAGAACCATAATTGAAAGGAAAATAAATTCAATTCCTGCACGAATGCAAATGTTTGACAATACTTACCAAAAGATTCTCTGGTTTGAGGTCCCTGTGGACAATGTTCTTGCTGTGAATATAAACCAGGGCTTCACACAGGTCAGTGATCATGACAGCAGCATCATGCTCCGTGAACTTCACACTTTCTATGATTGCATCAAATAAGTCTCCTCCTGGGACATACTCTAAGATTAAGTAGATCTCAGCTTCTGTCTCATACACCTCAATCAAGCTTACTATATTGGGATGAGAAAGACTCCGAATAATCAGGATTTCACTTTCCATCATGTCCTCCTTCCCCTTCAGCTTGGATTTATCAACAATTTTCATTGCATAGATCTGATTGGAATTACAATGGCGACATTCCTTCACCACTGCAAAGTTCCCATCCCCAATAGTTCTGCCAATCTCATAGTGTTTTTCCACATCAGTTCTGCTTTTAATGACATACCTCCGGCTGGCGCTTTCCAATCCCTGAGCTTTGTTGTCTTCTTTATTCACTCTGCGCTCCCCTGTTTTCTCTCGTCGACTCATGTCACTCTCTCTACATGTGGCATTTCCCTCTCTTCTGGCAGCTTCCTCTTTAGCCCTTTGTCCCTCTCTGCCCTCCCTATGTGTTTTAGACAATTTCTCAGCATCCCTCAGAGGGTCTTTCTTTAGCCAACCACTTTGGTTCGTTACACAGCTACTTCCATTATCTTCCTTCACTTCGTGAGATAGCTGGAGCCCTTCTACAGCATTCTTCCTGATTTTTACTACTTCCTTCCCATGGTTTTCATGCTTCTCCACATCCCTTTCTTTCTCAGCGCTCCTTTTTTGCTTCTCCAGCCCTTCATTAACAATCTTGTGTAGCGGCTTCCACATCCTCCTACTGCCATTATCTTTCCAGCCAACTTCCTCACCCTCCAGACAAGTTTCAGGAGACTTTCGGCAGTTCCTGACTTTTGTATTTCTTTCTACCTGGTACCTCTGACACGCGCCTGTGTTCAAGTCCCTATTCTCAAATGAGGCCTCAGCCTGCCTTTCCCTCCGTAACTTTTCTCTGGCCTGCCTTTCCTGTTCGCATTTCTCACACCTCAGCACCTCCTCCGAACTCTCTTCTAAGCCTTCCTCAGAACTCCTCTCATGGTTAAGGTACCTCTCACTTTCTCGTGTTTTCCTAGAAGGCTTCACTCCATGCTCACCACCCCAGCCCTCTCTAGTCCACTTTTTCTTGCTTCTCATTTTCTCCTCTTGCTTTGTCTTGGCTTGACTTTTTCCTTCATGTCCAGCTACCAGCTGGGAAGACAAGCCATCACTGCAGTTCTTGGTCATTTCTGTCTCATCAAAGCCACTGTCTACTTTCGAGGCCTTGTCATACAACCTGCTCTTCAGTTTTTGGGACTGCTCCTCATTCTGCGGAATGGCAGGACTGGCAGCATAAGGATTTTCAGGGTAAAGTTCTTGTAATACCACCTCCAGGTCCTTCAAAGTGAGGGGCTCCTTCCCCATAGCTATGAACGCATCACCTTCCCTGAAGAACTCAGAAACACTTCGGATTTCTCTGCCTCTCAGATTGTACAGCTTTCTCACACGGTCGTTCTTCCAACGAGGAAATCCCAGAGCTTCTGAAATGTCAGCCATCAGCTGCTCAAAGGTCTGGACTGATCTCCTGTTGAGAAGCAGGGTTATCCTCCTGAGCGTGCGCCCCCCGGGTTTCACCACTGTAATTATCCTTGGCTTCACAGGACTGTGCTCTGAATGTATTGTGTGAAAACCATTGTGGGGACTGAAAAATGAGGACCTGTGGCTGCTTTCACTCAAACATGGTTTTCCATAGTTTCCACGACCAACAGGAGGACAAGTCCCATGTAGTTTCCTCTCTTTCACTTTTGAGCCGGCATTGTGTGGTGAATGGTCCAACAAGCCTTGGCGTCCTAAGGCAAAAAAAAGCAGGAATATTAATCATTTTGCATCATCAGACCTCTTGCAGCAATAGTTTTCTACATGTCGGTGTATGTGACCTCAGAGAGTAAGGGTAGGTGACTTCAAGGTTTATAAAGGACTTTTAACTACCACTAAGGAGTATCTCCTCATAGTTGTAACTACAAACGTTGTCAAGTTTGTGAGAAAATCTAAATTCATTTTGTGACAGGGGAATATCACTAAAAAAATAATAATATTGAACATAAATAGATCTTTCTTCTAAATCATCACATCTTTCAGAAATCCTCAAAGAATAGTAGGATTGCATCCAGATTGTTTAGTATTCTCCTATTAATATATCTCCCATAAACTCACTCAATTCCTTTCTGAATGCAATTGCAATTTTGGCCTCTGTAAACCCTGTGGCAACAAGTTCCACAATTACACTGCATGAAGTAAAATAAACTAATTACTTGTGTTTTAGAATTACCAGATGGCACTCTGTGTGCAACCTTTCATTTTTATAAATAATTATCTCCTCTTCATTTTCCCTGGACTTTCTATAACAAATTAAATAAATTATTTTTAAAAACCGTTACTTTTGCTATAATTTTTACAGTAATTTTATAGGTCATCTAACAGTAATGTAATTTAATATTTTGCCTTAAGAAAGGCCATCTTAGTTTTGCTTGATAATTGGAATCATGGTTTTCAATACTTTGGGTTGACATTTTTATTCCAAAAATTATGTAAAATCGCACAAAGTTCTGAGTATTCTCTGGGGGCATTGACATTTCATCTTAGAACATCATCTAAGAAAATGGCACCATTTGTTACACGCAATTGTGAAAAGGAAGAACTGAAAACTTAACATATGGTTATGGACAAACCAAGCTATAACATAATTCCCTGTCTATCGACAATAAGCTAAGAATAAAAATGTCCCCCAAAAGTATTCTGAGCTGTTGTACTTGCTAGGATTAAAACCTGCTTACAACGCATTTATTTTCAATCTCAAGAAACAAACTTTCAGAATGAGATCACAGACTGTTTCCAACTCCATTTAATAGCCTTGCTCTTCAGTTGGGAACAAACATTCAATATATATGAACTAACAGGACCAGGACAAAAGGGAACAGCCAGAACAGCTATTTCCATTACAAGGAAATTTCTGTACACCAATGGCTTATCTCCCAGAGAATCAGGTCCATTTTCATACATTACTACGATTCCATAGTCATGGTGCAGTGGCCAGATCCTCAGAGAAAAATCTGCACATATCAGCATTTCTCTTGGTGTTAGGCTCATGCCTACTATGTTTTGGGTTTCAAGTGCAAGAGAAGCTGTTTTCAGTATTTCATGCTACGTGTTATTTGCCCTTTCCATCAAGGCGTAATAGACTGAAGAAGAAATACACCTCCTCACCTAAAACAACAAACAAAAGGAAAACTGCAAAACTGCTGCAGCAGAGCACTCACTTGCTCTGCCCCAAAAACAGCCAATAGGCCAGGGCTTGAGTGCAGAAAGCACACGAGGAGACAGTGCTATAGAATCCACTCTGCTGTTGGCTCTGCTTGATGCAGGATGATGGACACTTCTTAGTTGTAATACTCTCACCAGCTAAGCACTGTGTGCCCCCCGGCATGTCCCTTACTCTTGGCTTCATTTTCTTCCCCTGCCAAATGAGGTAGATGCTTCTTCTCCAAACAAATATTACAAAGAAGCCCAGCTGCCAGCATGCTGATTGAAGACGTAAGCATTATATAAGAGCTACGTGTGACTAATGCTTGGTGGTTGTACAAGTTATTTCTGTCTTCATTCTGCTTTTTAAGGATGATCTCTTGTTATCAAAAGATGACTACATACGTGCTAGTGATTTTTCAACACTCACGTATTTACATTCTACCCAGAATAAAGCTTACTGTGAATGGAGGGGAAAAAAAATCAGCTGTAATAACAGTTCTCTGAAACCTAAATCAACTCCACAACATGTTAGTTACCAGGAACTGAGGAAACTGAATTTAATCAATATTTCCAGGCTCTTGCGTACCCACTGTCATCAAAGCTTTATCACGCTTATGGGAACTGAGAGTGACATTTTTACTGCTTATAATCTTGGTACAACATAAAAACAGTGGTGCACTAATAATGACTTTTCTCACAGATTATGTTCCTCCTGGCTATGCTGCTATTATCATATCTTTCTCTAAACCATTGATTTTAAGTGCTTGGTTGTACTGCTGATTGTTTCAATTACCCAGGCATCAATTATGTTTCCTTTCTTCACTAAAATAGCTAAGCCTTAAGGAGAAGACAAGCTTATTTTTTATTTCTGTAACTAATGGAATAAGAGCAGTTTTATGTCATTATTAAGAACAATACAGGAATGCTTTGTTCTTTTTAAACTGACTTGATTCCAGGCCAAAAACACATTGACAAAAGTCTCAAGTTGATATGGAACAATGATCGCTATAAGAGCAGAATTGCATATTCTCCTATGATGAGAAAGGAAATAACTGCTTAAACCATTGCATGAAAGAATCTTCTAATATTTTCCAAGAAAAGGGGAAGGGTCAAGTTTTGTCAAAGTGGTGGTCACAATGACTATATATTACAAACAATTAAAAATTCATTTCAGTTGCCCGTTACAACTATTTCAGTCATAATTTCTGTTATTTTCCAGTTATGCTATATTTAAGTGATACACAAGAAGCAAGCCTCAATCTGTCATGAAAGTGCATGTGCTTAAAGTGGCAACAAGCATTTCTAGAAAGCCTTCAAAGGTCACACACATACCCAAATCCTATAGCTACAATTTATATTGCTTCAAAATCTTGTTTCCATATTTATATACAAGTGGGAGAAGGAGGAAGAGGGAGGTGGTATGAGAAACACACTTCAGTGAGTTCAAGCACTGGCAAATTATATATCTGAGAATAAAATGGGCTTTTTCTTTTGCTGTCCTCCTGAGAGCTAATACAAATATTCCTTAGAAATGTTAAGATGGATTGATGAGTGCATCTGGTTTTATCTGTATACGTATCTATCCATATAGTCTAGTGTATTATGGATTATCAATGGTGCAGCATGGCCAAGGAGGATGCTGAGGCTGCTGCTGTGGATGGGCAGGGGTGAGGCAGCACAGCTGGTCAAGGGCACCCTGCACACCACCTAAACTGCACACATGGGCACAGGGAAATGAAAACTAGAACCCATGGAGCAATACAGAGCTCCACATGATGAAGACATGATGGTATCACAGGGCAAACACTGACACCAACTCTAAAGAACCATGGAGGATGGAACAAACTGGGATTTGGGGGCTCAAACAGGTAGCAGAAACAAGAAATTTAGCACCTATGACCAAAGCACAGGTGCTCTCTAGGGAGAAAATATGCTCCCCTGCAGGGAGCACAGCCTCTGTGATTAATTTTTTATGTTTACAAATTATTTGTGACCATCGCAGTCCATCCCACTGTAGGGGTGGGGAGGATAGGAAAGCATGGGGAGAAACCATGAAAACTCCTCTAGGAGACATTTCCTTGGAGTGTTTTGGATCATATTGTAGACATGGAGTAAAATCAAATGAATTCTGAAGACTTAAGCTCTGAAGAAGCTGTGATACAGATCACTAACATCTGTATCTTAAGGAATTGCCTGGCTACACCAGCTAAAACAGCAGAGTAACAGGGTTTGCCAGAGGTCACTCGTTGCAACTAAAAATGTACTGCTGCCATTTGTCTTTCAAAACTTATCCCTTCCCTTGGCCAGTCCATAAGCTTTTGTTCATTAATTAAAATATTGCCACTCAGCTTGTATTCTTCTTGGCTCTCCTGCTGGAGATCACAGTTTCAGTAATTAACTGAATGGTTCACCATTCTGCTATCAAGTCACAGGCTGAAGGGGAATTAAATTTTTACAAGGGGCTTTACAACACAATTTAAAACAAGGCAGCAGTGAAATAGGATCCAGGTATGGCATTGCTGTGAATAAGATGGTGTTATTTAAGCTCTTCAACTTCTTTAGAAGGCTTCCACTTACAAAAACAACCATGAAAACGCCCCAAAACATTAGCAGTAACTAAACTTGCACGTGACAGACACCGTGTATCTGGGAGTTGTTTCAATATACCCAATATAGGATAAATAAAGGTCCCAATGTAGGATAAACGAAACACTATTTAAGTAGGCAGAGAAAGGACAGCAGCACAAATGTCTGTTTTTTCCTTAAGAAAATTCCTGCTGAGGGCATTCAAAACAAAGACCATAGGGGGGAAAAAAAAGAATAATCTTACTTGGAACAGAAAACATGTGATTCATTTCACAGTACTAACAAGTATCTTCAAGTATCTGAGTATGAAGAATGCCTCTGGCACTGAACTCGGAGCAGCCAAGTACATAGCTCACACAGGTTACCAGTGTGCATCAGCAGTCTGCTCCAGGATGCAGACTGAGTTCTCTAGAAATGTGCCATCCTGATCTCCTCTCCTTGCTATAAATTACTTAAAGTTGCAACTTCCAGGGCTAGTGCACACTGTTAGTGCCCAAGACTGAAGCAGTAACATGGCAAGTCCCAGTGCACAAGATTAGATGCACAGAAACAAAGCATGATCACAGGCATCCTTTTACAGCAAGTAAATTTTACAGTATCTACAGCCCACTGCTGGAAACACTGCTGGTGAATTTTTCTCTGAGGAGTCATACCCTCTCTTTCCTCACGTGTTGTTCATCCTTGCCTCCCCTACCACGTTTTACATCATTTTAGGGCAGAGATTTTGTTTGAGTCAGGAGTGGTGGTTATTTCAGCCTCAACAAGAGGCAGACACACTGCATCAGTTTTGACCAGATCAAGTCCTGAGTAGAAAAAGAAACTCAAATTTCACAAGAACTGGATCAAGCCAGTGTCAAATGTAGCAGGACATTTGTTAGTTCCAGCCGGAGCAAGCTCCAAATGCTCACTCAGCTCAGAGGTATGGAACTGAAAATGGAACAGGAAACCTAGTGAAGAACTGCACTGTGAGGATAAGTGAAAAGAGGAATTACAACAGACCACAGAGAAGGAAGAAATAGTGCCGCAGTCAGGCGCTGACACACAACAGTTCCTATGAACTTTTCATACCAGCTGATAGCCATTTCTCTGAACCTTACTGACATAGTTGAAGCAGATGGAGACTGTAATAGGAAAGCAGTAAAACATGAGAATAAGAGTGGATCAAGAAGTCAGGTAGAATGCCAAAATTAGACAAAGAGATGGGACTGCAAGTCAGCAACAAAACTATCCTCACATGGTCTGCTCCTTTGCTGTTCTCCATGAAGAACATCTACCCGCTTTTGTTGTCACTTGCCATACTAGTTTACGTTGATTTCTATTTTTTTAAGTAACAGGGAGAACTATATGCACACAAAGAGGAGAATATATTAAGAGAACACTAGCAAGGTCCTCAGTGAGACAGGAGAGTTACAAAATTAGAGTTATCACCCACATCCTGCATTGCATCAAAAGCAGCGTGGCCAGCAAGTGAAGGGAGGTAGTTCCCCCCCACTTTTCCATTCTGGAGTGCTGCACCCAGCTCTGGGGCCTTTGATGTAATGAAGGATGTGGACCCGCTGGAGCAACTCCAATGGAGGGCATGAAGCTGATCAAAGGGCTGAGCACCCTTCCTATGAAGACAGAGTTGGGGATGCTCAGCCTTGAGAAGGCAGAAGCTTTGGGGATATCTTAGAATGGCCTTTCAGTATTTAAAGGGACCTAAGAGAGAGCTGTAGAGGGATTTTCACAAGGGTATGGAATGATAGGATAAGGGGGAATGGCTTTAAACTGAGGAAAGATTTGTATTATATACGATGAAGAAATTTTTACTATGAGGGTGGTGATACAGGTTGTCAGAGAAGCTTTGGATGCCCCATCACTGGCAGCGCTCAAGATGGGACTCCGAGCAAGCTGGGGTAGTATAAGGTTCCCCTGCCTGTGGCAGAGGGCTTGGAACTAGATGATCTTTGAGGTCACTTCCAACCCAAATACTTTCTTTTGTGAACTCACTTCCTCCATGCATACAAGACAGTTTAGATATATATAATTTTTCTTATGTCTACTCCAGAGTACACTGGACCCTCTTTTTCAGGTAAACTGGATTAAAGACTGTGTTGTAGAGAAAAATATATAACTAGAAGAGCTGAAAAGTATGTGAAAAAATATAGGAAGGTCAGTTTCTCTGCTTAAGGCACTGTAGCCCTGAAGAACTGGATTTTGTCTCAACCAATTCCCTTGAGTTTCAGAGCAATCGACTTAACCTATACTTTTCAGAGAGGATTAGAGTCCGGTAGCCAAAACAACATTCTGAGACCTGATCCACAAACCTGCTCAGTGCTCACAGCTGCAAGGGCATATACTGGAAGAGGTACTTCAGACCACAAGGTCGTATAACACAATACATAGATAATGTTAAGTCATCCCAAAATTCAGGACCTGGGCATCTCAAGTTGCTTTCTTGCCCAGTACTTTTGACTTTATTTTCTGCAGCTTGGTTGCCACAAGCCCTCCCTTTGCAGGTACCACAGATAGGCTAATCCATATTTGTTACTGTAGGAATAACCATGACAGAAAAGCCCACAAGTTAATAAGCCTGTTTTAACAGCAGGGTTCAAAAAACGCACAGCAGGAAGCACGAAGAGCCAGAGTAAACAGTAGAATAGAGGCTTATTAGGAAAGCTTTGTCCATCACATACACTGATAGAGACAGAGCCTCTGGGGACAAAAAAATGCAGCATCTGATAATGTAATTAATGTGTATATCTTAATGCATAGGAACATGGGTTGAGGGAATAGCAGTACTAATCAATAGTCATAAAAGCTTGACTTTGTAACCTGAATAATATTAGATTTTAACTACCTGGCCTCGTAGAAATCCATTTTTCATACTTTGAAGAAATATATTCAACAAGCCTTATGTGCTCAGAATACATTTGACGGTAAGGCAGTTATAAACTATACTGTGCAATAAAATATTGGTATATGTAAATATATATATAAATACTATATAAAGCATATGGTATTATAGCCACAGTTCACAAAACCACATAAAAGAAGCACAGTCTTTTTAGACGGCCGAAGTAATCAATTAGATTAACTGAACTAGAAAAAAAAAATAAAAACCAAACCTATCATAGTATTTACATGAATTCTTATCTGCATTAGCTACTGGAGCAGAAGGAAAACAAAACCATGTTTGATACCATTTCTCAGCTGGATTCTTTCAAAAACAGTTTTAATACTGTTACAATGAAAAAAAAAAAGGGATAAGGATCAGTTATCAGTTTATTTTCTATAACATCGTTTCTGCTACCCTAATGGGCATTTCCTAATGGGCATTTCCAGTCATACTCATGCCAGCACTTCCATGACTGATGTGCACCAGTGTAGGGGAGATCAATTGCTGACCCAGTCTAACCCAACTTGCAGAAAATGAAAATCACTCAGCAGTTCAGACAGTGTTCTAAGTTCACTGAAGAAAAACTAATTTGAGCTCACATACCAAAAGAAAAAAAAATCAGAATAATATCTCTATCTCATAAATATACAGTCTTAGCCCTAAAAGATCACATAAAATTAGTATGATGGGATTCCAAGTTCTTTATCTTTCACAATTTCACATCAAGCATGCTTAAATTCGCATGCAATATTATTTTTCCTTTAACTGTCAGTCCTGCAAACTCAGCTATGTGTCAAGTTGGGTTCCTTCTGTCCCACACGTCACCAACAGAACTAAAGTTTCTCCCGGCCAAATGTGTCTGGTCCCATTAGGTGAGTTTCCAAAGTGTCAGCTGCAAGGAAAGAAAATGTCTTCAGTGGCTACACCTGGACTGCAGGACTATGAGAGACCTGTGCCTCTGGATCTAGCCTCTGGCCTCATGAGGGCAAGCAAGAAGATTCAAAACTTTGCATTGTACATCTTATCTTCAGCACATCTGCTTTTTCTTTTAAGAACATACATTGTGTCATGCTAACCAGAGATCCCCAAATCTTTCTGTCCCATTAAGTGTCCACTCTCATTCTCAAATGAGTCTACTCTCCTCTCCCTGGCCATTTATCTCACTCCCTTTTCACCTCCCGTTCTGGGACACGGACCTCGGAGTTAATGGGAGATCCTAGAGGACAAAGAGCACCAGAGCAGCTGAAGTCAGGCAGATGCTGCAGCAAAGGAGTTCCTAAGATGAGACTGTCTAGAATGACAGACTGATGGAAAAACTCTGCAGCTGGCTGAACTTCAGCAGAGGGAGGGAGCCTGAGGGATGCCCACACTGGAAAACCCTCCCTTGTGGCTAAGGGAGCTCTGGACTTTTCCATTCTGAGGATGTGACACCCTCAGCCCCAGTGTCAATGTCATCCCACAGCAAAACACTTGTAGGAGGCTCAGCATACCACAACGTGTGACCATATTTACTGCATGAGAATCACGATGGGTGACATTTAGCAGCCACCTTTCCTTCTTTCTCCTCAAAGATAAACTTAGAGTTTCCTTTGCCTTATTCCCCCCACCCCCTTCTCCTTCACTAAACGTTCAGAGCCCCTTTGCAGTCTGTGCTGGTCCTCCTGTCCAGCTCCTCCAAGAAGGGAGCAGCAGGGTCTGGATTGCTGCAGGGGAGCCTGGGTTGCTCTCTGTGTTATACTCCCATTTCCAACCTGACAACAGTGCTTGGGCAAAAATTACCTTCCCCAGGTGCTTATCTTCTTCCCCTGCAGGCCCACAGCCACCCCACCGTACCGCTGCAGCTTTTCTAAATCAAGCCATTTGTAATTAAAAAATAAAATATTTACAGCAAACACAGATGGTTACTGCCATGTGTTAGTGTTAAACTGAGCTGAATCACACCCAGAGCAGCAGATGAAGGTAAAGATTTCATGGAGACTGGTAATGACTCACAAGTGCCATAATTTTTTTACTTTTTTTTGGAGCAGAACCCCACTTTCATTATCTTCTTTCTGACATTTTAAGGGTGGCAAATTAAAAAGCAAGCATAAAGAAAAGTCTTATAGAGAAGTACACAGATGCATAATCTGTAAAGAACTATGTGAAATGTAAGACTGCACGTGAAATGAATCAGTGCCTTTGGAGGTGTGAGGCTTGGTTTAAGCTGCATAAAACCAAAAAAAGAATATTATGAAACTGCTCATTTATTTAATTTCTTTCAAAGATGACAGGCTGTGTATTTCATTGGGAACAGCCATGGCTGCTTTCTGCAGTTTGCCTGCTTTAAGGGTCTGCCCCAGTTAATCAGGGAAGTCAGCTCTGCAGTCCAGGACCTTCAATCAAGGATCTTTCAGGAAAGGGACAGAACTGACAGAGGGAAACAAAAACATCTTACACAACTGTAGCATTTGCCAGAATCCATCTGGCAAAGCCCTCCATGTGCTTCTCAAGGCTCACTGTACAGGGAGTTTCACTTTCATGTTGATGCTCTTGACTCCTGAACGACCATATACTTCAAATTAATTATTCATGTTTCATTACAAAGTAGGCTTTCAACTGCTTTTTAGTCCTGTTAGCCAACAATGCCTCAGTCATAGGAGCAGGATTCTGTTTCTTCTTGTGGGAGACTTTATTTGCATTGCTTCCTAAATCTCAACTTGATGACTAATCGTTGCAACTGAGCAAACCCAGCGAAAATAAAAGAGCCTGCAGAGGTGTCACTGAGAGTTTAATTAAGCTTCCAGATCCTTTATTACCAATAACCTCGTTGCATAACTAAAGGAAAGACCCGCCAGAGTCTGATTCTCCATCTGGTTTGCAAAAGGGGAAATCACACAGAAGTTTTCTTTGTAAATATAGCACATTTAAGAGATGTTAACTCACATACAAAAGCAGAATTCCCAACCCTATTATTACCACTTTTTCAGAAGAGACTCGTACATTAAAGCCAACATCGCAAACCAAATTGTTTCACAGGACTTATAAAGGAAGATGGGTTTCACAGGGAAAACTGAAAGCCAGTGCTAATTAGACTCAAAAGCATGATGACAAGCAGAAAGATCGTGATTTTCACATCACCAGACATTTCCCAGCATTTCCATTAACTACATTATTTGGGGTGATGAGAAAACTGGAACCTGGAGAATACGTGCAGGCTAGCACTACTGATGGAGTGGGAGATGCTGTTTTCAGAATGTCTACTGAGAGTTTCCTCCACGAATATGTGGCATAATTGTTTTCCATTCTTACAGTAATTAGACTGCATAAACAATGCCAGCAACAGAGAGAAGGTGGTAAACACGCCTGACTTTCATTTGCAGTGAAAGCCAGGAACTGCTAGCTAAGATGGACAATGTCCAAGCATTACCAAAACTCCAAATTTACATTATAATCAATCAAGGCAGTAGCTCCCACTCTACTCTCATTGTTTCCAGAACCTAGTGAACACTCCAATAGGACAGCGCCCATATCCTGAAATTGAGAAGAACATGGAAAACAGTTGAAAAGGTGAATGTGACATTTCTCTTCATAACAGTACACTACCACATTTTCAGCTCTCTTCCAAGTTGCACTGAAGCTAATTAAAAGATTCACATTAGCTTCAGTGAGATCTGGATCAGATCTGAGGCAGCTAAAATCACCATACTGTTTCAATTCTAATTATATTTACAAGAAAGATTCTAATTTTATTTACAAGAAAATCTATGTAACACTAATTTCAAACGTAGTTAAATGTCAAGGAATCATTCAGTTAAAGGAAATGAGAAAATCAGTGACAGAAACCAACTCAATTCACCCTAGAGCTGTTGGAAGAGAAGGAAGGACCACAAACTTCCCTTATTTCTACAAAACTATAAATGTTTCTGCAGAAAACAAACCAAGCTAGGTAATCTTAGAAATGGGGAAGTGAATCCCACACAACTTCCCTTAGTCACCACACACTGTAAGTCCAGCCGGTGCCAAAATCGTGACGCTTTGCGGAACATGACCAGAAAAAGCAGCAGTGAAAACAGATACAAAGCTTGTAGTGACACTACCAGATAAAGATACATTCAAAAGCCAGACTAGCATGCCCGAGGTAATTAACTTGAGTATTAAAAAAGACAATATAAACAAGGTAACTTAAGCATCGCTCGAATTCAGAGGTTGAACTGCTGCCACTAACTTGAATTAAACCAAGTTACCTTATCTTTGCTGACAGTTTAAGTCCAATTAGCCAATTCAGGTCAATAAGCCACAGATGGAGATTTATCAGAAGCTAACTCTCAGCCGATGTGTCCCAACATCCTACAAAAATTTTCATGGAAAAGGTCGTGCTATTTCAGAAGATCCACACCTATTGTACTAGAAGAAAGGGACTGACTCAGCAGGATCAGTTTTATCTGGAGAGCTGAAGGGTGGCTTCTTGAGATATAAAATTCAGTCACCTCTTGAAAAGAGCATGAGTTGCTATAATAACTGCACTTCTGCTACATAAAGCAGCTGTAATACGTTTTGTAAGCGTCATTTCACTTGCTCACTGTTTTGAGAGTCTGCTCAGTTCTCAACATTTCAAAGTGTCAAAACTGCATTCAGATCATATTAAAAAAGACACAGGAAGCATCAAGAGAAAAAAAATGGGGGCTAAAGGAAAGGGAAACAAGGAAGTGGGAAGACAAACTTGCATGCAAACTTGCATATATGCAGATTTTCATCTCTCTATAAAGCTAGTATCAAAAGCATGCATAACAAATTATCAGCTTCTAGGATAAACTCTTAGTTTATATCCTCACACAGAATGGGTTTCAATCTAAATGCTCAGAGGAAGGGGCTAGAAAGTTTTTGTGCTATTGGAAAGCACTGGGGGTTTTTGTTGGGTTTGGGTTTGCTCTTCTTTGAAAAATGAAACTTTTTAGTACTTGGTGTAGCAAAAGTTTCAGTTTATGGGGTTGTTCCCTAATACTGTGTCTCACAACCTGAAAACTGCTCCATTAGCTCAAACCAGTGGCCCATCCAGTCCTGCTGACATCGCATACTGAATGTACCCTGAGGAAGGCAGAAAATAATGCTGCTGCACAGGGAAAAGTTACGGAGTACTTCTCCTATAAATATCTGTTCACTTATCAAATAGGAGCAAACACAAGTGATATGACTATGGAAGCCAGGGGATGCAAGGGCACAGCCAGCATTCTTTCTGAGAGAGGTCTGGCTACCACATGTCAAAGCATCTCCATCTGACACAAGAGCCCTCTCCACCCTTCGAGCCCCTGCCTGTAACCCGCGTACCTCTGGCCTTTGGGATTTCCCCTTTACCGAAGATTCATCAGCCACAAGTGTGTTTTAACACACAGTTGTGCAATGCTTTAAAAACCCTTTCACTGCATTCTATTTACTTTTTTTCTTTTTTTTCTTTTTTTTTTTTTTTTAGAGCATCAGCCTGCTCTGAGCAGCCCACAAGCATTCGCACTGAGTGAAGTACTCTCATGCTGACTATTACGAGTGCAAGTTACTTCAAACCTTCAAATTTTTTACGGCAGCACAGATGACACCGTGCCTTTCCGAGCGGCAGGCGCTGAGCCCAGACGGAGACCCGGGAGCGTTCCCCGCCCCGGGCAGGGGCAGCAGGGCCGGGCCGGGCCCTCCGCGCTGCAGCCGCCC
>VWZU01016077.1:0-33161 GCA_013397095.1 Sterrhoptilus dennistouni
TCTAAAATACATTATCGCATTATCACAGAGGTGCTACTATTACCTCTTTTGTGTGCTCAGCCTTCACCACTGGCAGGCCCATCTTGGACCCAGCTGCCATTGGCTTTTTTGGACATAAGGGAAGTTTACAGCAGCTTCTCAGAGAACCCAGCTCTGTACCCACCTCCCCCCCACCATTACCCAGATATTGCTGTGAAAACCCAATACAACTTTTTCCCAGGAGTTATCCTTGCATTTTGAGCAATACAGGAGGTTGGCACAAGGTATATTTTTGATGTGTCAGGCAGTAAGTTTCAAAAGCAGTCCTTGGTACTGGGGTAAATTAGCGTATATTGCTGGGACATACGAGACTTCACACATTGATTGTTCCATTAAGAGCACTCTTACTGACATATCCTTATCTCAGTTTTCTTTCTTTAGGTTCAAGAACTAAGAGCTACTGAGAAAATGTAAATATCTTGAGGAAAGTGGGTTGGTGGGATCACTTGACTGTGGTATCCCGAGTCTCATAAAAACTTGCCTATGTAAAGATTCATATGAAGAAAAAGAGTTGGCCATTTAGAAGAAATGTTTATGGCCTTTCAAATTTCTTTTGGGTATTTAAATGAGAGTATTATGTTATGCCTGTTAATTGGACCTTTACAAATACACAATGCTCTATAATGGAACTGAGATATATATCCTTATAATGTTAAATTAAAAAAAAAAAAAGGAAACTTCGATCTCACAAGAGGGTAATGATTTTTCAGACTTCGGATGACAGACAGTTCATAGTGATGATTTTGTATTGGTTAAAAATACCACATAAAATGCAGGTTTAAATGTAGAGAAAACACACCAAAAAATATATAGAAACAAAGTCCCTGTTTTCTCTCTTGCTGTCACTTTTCTTAGCAGACAATCATAACCATTCTCCTCTCATTTTTAGAGCTGAAAAATTCACTGCAGTAACATTTCCATTTTCTAAAAATGTTGTTTTCGTTCCTATCAGTCTTTAGGGATAAATTTATATGGCAGAGTCCAATGCTACTTTGGGTCCTGATAGCAGTATATCTGTGAAAACCCAGACTAGCAAATAGAACACATGGCAGAAAATTTATTTGTTGTTCTACATAGATATAATCCAAACTTCACATTTCTGTCTGAAATAGGAGTCAGCTGAAAACCCAAAGCAAAATTTATGAGAAAAATTCTAACAGCAATGAAGTCTCCACACTGATGAATTTTTATTGATTTTAGTATATTATATTTTTAAGTTTGTGCAGAAGTGAAGCCAAATTCCTCCCCAAAGAATTTCAGATTTCTTGATAGGAATTTTTTCTTCCTCTTTAAGTTTCGATTTTGTACCAAGCTCCAAAATTAGCAGTTGTAATATATGGGATATGGTAGATTACAATTTTATAGATTTTGCTTTGTTCTGGTTTTAATGTGTATATGTGCATTTGCTAAACATGAACACAATTTGTGGAATTTTAAATAGTAGACCTGAACTGTACAGTTCAAATACTTCTTTATGTGACAGGGTAGGTTGTAACTTTGTGTTTGTACAGTGAAAATTCAAATAATTTTTAATATGCATGAAGGATTACAAACCCCAAAATAATTAATATATTAAACTGCTAGTATTTTCATTATCAATGTTATGTAAATAAAAGACCTAAAAATATTTTCTTTAGAACCTGGAAAAAATATTACCTGTATTTCATGTGTGTTCAGCTCAGTGGATAAAAATAATCCATATTCCCTTTAAAAAGTTAAGCTTATTTGAGCTGTCAGTGAAAAGAGAGAGAATGAGGAAAGCAAGAGAATGCTGAATTGCCCACATATTGAATGTGGGCATTTTGTTTAGGAAAAAAAAATATAACAAAAAGGGAATAGTTGAAAATAGGAAAAGAATTCTTGGATAGGATCTGATAAAGCAGAAAGAATAGAATCTGGTGTACCACAAGTACACCTAATCTCATCCATGATTCGTATACTATCCTGGCTGCAAAAGTTTGCAATACTGAAGATTTTTTTCCATAAGAACTAGCCATGAAATATCCTACCTTGATTCGAAACTGAAAGAAAACTGAAGAAATGCTTCTTTTTCTTTTATTCAAAATCTAGTGTATTTTTTTGTTTAGTTCATGCCCCAGTTTTCAGCTTAATGGCGTGACTTCACAAGAATTCTAAAAGCACAGGGAAAAACTGAGGTATTGCTACATGTACCTTGCATCTTATTTATTAATATTTTAGTACTGAGGGATAGCATACTTTACATTTCGGAGCACTGTCCAGAGCAGAACAAATTATCTGCATAATAATTAATTAAATATTTTTATAAATCCAACCTTATTCTTTCTATGTGGAAAACACATACATGCACTTCATTTGCCCAAATTTTGCTTTATTTAAAACAAATGTCAAGATTTAAAAAATATTTTCCTAGTTCTGAGATTTATCCTGCATTTGTCTGAAAATGTGTGAGAGGGGATATTTTAGATTTCTATGGTTGTATTTCCACAAACTGCCCAATTTTTCTCCCTATCTTTAATCCAATAGCATAATCAAATTATACTTATGAAGAAAGCAGGGAGCAGAGATAAGAGACCATAAAGAGGTATATAACAACCAGGAGAACATTACTACTAATAATGTGAAGTTTAAGTTATATGTGGAACACAAGGGAGATCGGTGATGTCACTGCAGTGCCACTATCAATTATGTTTAAGTGGTCATTGGGACTGAGAGAAGTTTCCAATAAGTGGGAGAGAGAAAATATCAGCATATTTTCAAGAAGGACAAAAAGAAGGATCCGGCAACTGTGGGCTACTCAACCATACCTCAGTCCTTGCATAGATGATGGAGCAATTATTCATCAAAAATATTTCTAGACACATAAAGGACAAGAAAGTGATTAGGAGTAATCAGCAAGGAAGGGAAATCAGGTTTAACCAATATTACAGCCTTCTACAATGAGATGGGTAGTGGTAGGTGATGGAAGAGCAGCGGATGTGTTTACCTCAACTTTAATAAGGCTTTGGACATGTCCCATAACATCCTCACAGACAAGGTACAGATTAGGTGAGCACACAGTGAGGTGAATCAAAAACTGAATGAACTACCAGAACCAGAAGGTTTTCAGTGGTACAGAATTCAGTTAGTGGCAAGTTACTAGATTTGCTTCTGAGGCCAGTAATGTACAACATTTTTATCAATAACCTGTACTCTAGGACTGAGTGTACCTTCAGCAAGTTAATAGATGATACAAAACTGTGAGAAGTGACTGATACATCAGACGGGTATGTTGCCACTCTGAGAGACCTCAACAGACTGGAGAATCAAGCCAAGAAGGATCTCATGAAGTTCAACAAGGAGAAATGTGAAGTCCTGCATCTGAGGATGAGTAAACCCAGGCATCTCTGCCCACTGGGAACCAACTAGCTAGAAAGCTATACCTCAGAGAAGACCCTTTGGAGTCCTGGTGGGCAGCAAGATGTATCAGCCAGCAGTGCATCCTGGTGGCAAAGAAGGCTAGTGGCATCCTGGTCTGCATTAGGAGGAGCATCACCATGGCCAACAAGAGAATCAGTCTTAATGTTCTATTCAGTTCTGGACCCAATGGTCTCAAGACAGGTTTGTTGTCTCAGCCATCCTGATATTCAGTGATTACAGATATCTGCTGTGTGCATGCTTTGGCTGTACAGAGCTGATTAGAAGTTTGTATTCATTATTTCTAAAAAACCTGCAAAATATTTTGATAAGCTAACTTTTCTTTTGGTCTCTCGTTGGAAGTTTTGCACTTCAAGATCTTGGATGAAAAACAACACAAGGCATTTCACAAAATTGAATGGAGGAATAAATGCTCACAAAATCAACTAATTAAAGCAATTCCCGATAAAAATATTCTCCAAAATTTTCAAAGTAACACTATGCACCCACATAGAAAACTGCAAAGTGCAGTACTTAGTTTAATTCTGAAGACTTTTACAGGGAAAAAACCCAAACCACATATATTACCACCTTTTACATCTCACGGCTGAAAAAACACCTGCAAGCTAACATTTCATTGGCACTATAAATTTTAAAAAGGAATAAAAATTTCATTATTCATCAATTCTTTCTGTAATTAAATGCTTTAAGGAAGGTTTTTCTCACCTTCTAATCTTATGTCCCCCATCCAAATATTTTAAGGACAGTATTATGGAATATGGCTTCTGTAAAAAGTACAAAACCAAAATCAAAAACAAACCAACCAAGAAAATAACAAAACAACCTTAAGCACTCATCAGAAGAGGATGGAAAAGAATAATTCTTGCAATTCACGGAGTAAAATTCTTGGGACAGGAAAAGTCTCTGCAGTCTTTCTTTCTCCCTTTTTCTCATTTTCCCATGCAGTGATCTGGAGAAAGGAGACCCCTATTATTCTGTTTTCTCCTCTGTCTTCTCCAAGAGTTGCTATGGTTACAAACTATCCAAGCAGACTGGCATTTCTGTGAACACAATCACTGTGCTTACCTTTGGAAAAAGGGAACTGAGGTCTCCCATAATATTCTATTCCTGCCCATCATCTGTACCTCCTACCCCTGCTTCTTTTAGAACTGTACCCTTTGAAAACTCTTAGGGAGGTTTGCTTAATTAGGGATGTGGAACATTTTCCAGTACCAGACTAACAATGATGACATTTCTCTCATGTCTAAACACAGGATTTTGTAACTGCAAATACGTGCACATAATTACATATGAATATCAGTCCTTTGGGGTTCAAAAGACGTACTCACATACAGAAAGTTATGTGTGAATTTTTTGTTTTATTTGTCACTTACATTCTATTCTTCTCTCCAGTAAAGATCACTGAAAGATGATTCTAAGAGAGTATCTAGGGCAACGTTTAATGTAGAAATTCTAGGTTCATTTTAGTAACGATACTAATTCTTAGAAGATGCAAATCTTAGATGCAAATCTGTTTATGCATTTAAAAATTTATTTGTTAATATGAAAAAAAAAGGACTAGCATATTTTTTAATATATATATTGTTTGAATAATTTTTGACTCAACAAACAAAATCTACTTTTCATGTAACCAAACACTTGAAACTACAACAGTCAAAACTGGAAACTCTGTGAAATATAAAACTAGTTGCAGTATCCCTTTAGGCCTAAAAACCTATGTGCATACCACTGGTTAAAGTTATAAAATCTTTTGCAATTTATTTGCAGTAAGTGCAAAATCTAAAATAGTTTCTTTGCCTCAATGGCTTTCAATGTTTTTTAAATAATTATGATCTGAATCTCATAGTTCATGCCATTTGGATACTGCTGAGCTGGGCAATTTTATAAAAAGTCATTGCAACACCATGTCCTATACCATGGTTGACTTTGGCATTAATTTAGAATTTTTGCTGCTTAGGATTATCTTTTTCCCGGTGACATTTGCAGTCTTTTCAGAGCAGCAGCTTCCCGGCTTCTGTCATTGATAATTTGTTACCAGTTCTGATCAGCTGTGAGAGATGCGTTACTTTGACACAACTCCTGTGACTCATTTGTTTGAGTTTTTCATTACCCACCTTTACAGGGAACTTATTTGAGCAGTTCTACAGTAACTGCTATATCTTTCAACCTGCTATCAATATAACCTTCTTCCACATCAAAAAAAGTCATCTGTAGACTACACGAGCAATTGCATGTTACATCTACCCTCAGTGGACATTGCTATCCCATGGAAAGCAAACAAAACTACATATTGATTTCTTTTACTTATCTATAATTGTGCTTTCCTCCTATGTCAGTCTGGGCTTTGGGTCTTACAGTCATCATGCAATAAAATAAGGTTTATTTTTCTCCCTAAGCTGCTCTGAAAACTCTCTTAGTGATTCTGTCTGTTAACAAATACAGAAACCTATCATTCAAGTTCAGATCCCTACCAGGCAATCAGTCTAGGTTATCAGATCATCATGAGAGTGCTAAATCTGACTGCTACTGAAGAAATGAGGGATTTTCAAAAGAGAAGTTTAATGAAACTTTCCAGACTAAATTTTCTGTTGAGTAAATTTTACTGGTGTTTCTCAAGGTGGAGATGTTCCAAATTTCTTGTTGATTTTTTGCCTTGTTTTCAAAAAATCTTTTGTGTATTGTTGTGCAACAAAAAGCACAGACGAGACAAGAATTTCGGTCAGAACTAGATAACTGTGAGTCAGTGAAAAACAGATGAATACATCCATATTCTATCAGCAAGACAGATTTTTCTGATTTTTTTTTCTGTCAAGACTGTGGTATCTCTGTATGTGTGTATGCATATTCTGTACATTTATGAACAGAAAGAATCCCCAGTTGTTCAAGGTCTAATTTAGATGCAGCACTTGAAGAATGAAACGCAAAATCTTGTAGATAGAATCAGATCCTTGTTTTATAAGCCACCTTTCTTTTACCTTTCTTGGAAATATGAGTTTAAGAATTTGATAACTTTCTAACATCTGTTGACTGAAAATTCAATTCAGGCAACTAGGCTGCTGATATGTGGAAATCTGAGAACTAATGAGACAACAAAAATTTGACTAGTCTTTTTAGACACATTGGTTTGGGAAATAAAAGATGTTATTTTGCATTGAAAAAGGTCTTTATAGTTCTTTGCAGAACCAGAAGGACTTAATGCTAAATATTTGAAATGTGCTATCAGCTAAAAGAGGAAGTTATAGCTATAGACAGCTAGACCCATATATGCATGCTTTAAAGTTTTTATAGTCATGTGTTTTAGTTTAAGACAATTCTATGTGGCAGACTCCAAAATTAGTTACTTCCCCTTTAGGTTTAACCAATCCCTTTTCACCTATAAGGAGAGACAAATGTGAAATGATGTCAGTGAAAAAAATAAGTTACTAAAAAGAAAAGCAGTAACAACCAAGACAACAGTAATAAGCACTACATACAAAGGTACTGACTCACATGTTCTTCCCCACAAAGAAAAAAAATGGCAGAGAAGCCCCTCCTCCCAAGATGGTGGGGAAGCCCCTCTGTTGGATTATACCTTTTTCCGACCTAGAGGTGGGGCAACTGAGAGTCATTTTTAAAACATTTTTTCCATTTTCAGTCTCATGTGAAGGGTGAGACAATATAGATGTTATAATTCATGCCATCACAATCAGAAGCAAACTATTTCCAAATTACAATACATTATAAGTGTTTCTTGGCCTATCAGTTTTTGTCGCACAATGCTGTTAATGCCTTAAAACCAATCATCTAATATCACCCCCTGTGGGTCCTACTACAATGAATCTTTCATAGTTCTGTTTCTCTAAAGTATCTAGTCTTATTTGCTCGGCCGTCATTTGAAACTTGTTTCTAGTTCCATTTCTCTCTCAAAAATGTCTGTCCTATTCCATGGCATTTCTAAGTCAGCCTTTTTTATCTCAAAGTTTGCATACAGATGCATACTATGTGGAACCTTCTGTCAGGCTTTGAGAGCTCTCTACAAATCCATTTCCCACACCCCTCCTCCCAAGATGGTGGAGAAGCCCCACCTCCCAAGATGGAAGCCACCATAGCAGACTACATGGATCAGAAGACAAAGCCAATAAGATGGAGAAGCCCTGTTCTCCAGTGCTCAGGGATGAAAAAAAGAGAGCTTTTTCCTTACACCGCTTCAGCTTCTTGAATTGCAACTCTGAAGCTGAGTTCAGGCAACCCTCTTGGGAGCCTGGAGAGAAACAAAAGAGAGCTCTGTGTGTCCATTTCCTGTTTAAAACGGAACCCGCACGCTCTCCTTTCTCTGAACATGGGGTAAAACACACAAATCCTGTTTCTTGTGTTGCCGAGCCTTAAGGGACTAAAGCAGACTGTACGGATTAATGGAGTAATATGGAATACACAGGTTTATGTTTGGGTTTTGTTTTTTTGGTGGGGGGGCATGAGGAACACCATGAACTCCAGACTTTCTACTTCATGTGAATTTCCGAAATGCTCTAGTGCATCTCAAATAAAGTTTCTCATTGCTAAGCAGTTGAAATCTGTCCTAAAACAGGATTAAAAAAAAATGTTGGAAAGGTATTTTGGGCCTAACTGACCTCTCAATCAACTTTTGAATGCCATTTGACTAAGAACTTGTGTTCTTAGAAATGACTGGGTACAATTCAAGTTGGCAATTGAGGAGTGCTAGGGTTTAGTTTGGATGAATGCAGAAATCTGGCAATAATAAACATGTTTAGTGGAGCCAATGAAAAGTATAAAATCATGGAATCATAGAATAAAATCATCAAGGTAGAAAAAGTTCTGAGATCATTGAGTCACACCTTTTACTGAACACCACCACATCAATTAAAATGTAGCACTTAGTGCCACATCCAGTTGTTTCTTGAAGACTTCCAAGGATGGTGACCATACTACCTCTCTGGACAGCTTGTTCCAATGTTTAACCAACTTTTGAGTGAAGAAATTCTTCCTGAACCTCCCCTGGTGCAGCTTGAAACCATTTCTTCTTGTCATGTCACTGGTTGTCTGGGAGAGGAGGCCAATCACCACCTTGTCACAACCACTTTTCAGATAGTTGCAGAGAGTGATAAGGTTTATCCTACACATCCTCTTCCCCAGAACAAACAATCCCACCTACCTAAGATGCTCCTCATAGGATTTGTGTTTCAAATCCCTGATCAGCTTCACATGCTTCTTTGGACACATTCCTTGATTTGGGAGGCCCAGAACTGAATACAGGATTTGAAGTGTGGCCTGACCAGTGCTGAGTACAAGGAGACAATCTCTTCCCTAGTTCTGGACGTGCCATTTTTGATACAAGCCAGGATTCTGTTGACCTTATTGGCCAGCTGGGCACACACTGGCTCATGTTCAGCTGGCTATCAAGTGGCACCCACAGGTCCTTTCTTGCTGGGCAGTTTTCTAACCACTCTTTTTTCAATTTGTAGTGCTGTGTGGGGTTATTGTGACACAAGTGCAGGACTCGGCACTTTGTCCTGTTGAACCTCCTATAACTGGCCCCACCCATCAATCCAGCCTGTCCTTTGCACAGCTTTCTAGCAGACCAACGCTCCCACCCAAGTCAGTGTTATCTTTGTGTTTACAGAGAATGGGCTTGATGCTGTTGTCTAGATCATTGACAAAGGTGTGAAAAAGGACTGGCTCCAATACTGAGCCTTGGGGAACCCAACTAGTTACTGATTGCCAGCTGGATCTAGCACCATTCACTACCACTCTTTGGGCCCAGCCAGTTTTTAACCCAGCAAAGAGGGCATCTGTCCACACCATGGCTGCCAACTTCTCCAGTTCTCCATTGTTTTTCCAGTTCATGCATTAGTATTCTGTCAAACTGTAATAGATACAGCATAGTAAGGACATATCAGACTTTGGTACCTATATAATTTTTCATAACAATTCATTTTTTTATGTTCTATAAAATTGTTTACTTTTGTGTTGCAGAGCAAATATTTCACCAGGAAATAGTGGACAGAAATAAAGAACCTTTGCTAAAGGGGCATCAAACTAATGTATATTTTGTGGCATCATTTACAGAATGACAGAATGACAGAATCACTAGGTTGGAACACACCTCCAAGATCATTGAGTCCAACCCAGCCCTAACACCTCAACTAAATCATGGTAGCAAGTGCCACATCCAATCTTTTTTAAATACATCCAAGGATGGTGACTCCACCACCTCCCCAGGCAGAAAATTCCAGTACTTTATAAGCCTTCTGTTAATTTTTTTCCTAATATCTAAACCTGTATTTCCCTTGGCGCAGCTTAAGACTGTGTCCTCTTTTACTAAAAGAAAAATGGTTTAGATTTATCTTCACTTTGTAAAGAATTCAGCAGTAGAAGATGAATAAAAGATTTCTGGCAGTCATTACGGAAACAAAATACCTGATAAGTAAGGTCAGTAATGCATATTGAACCCAATGAAAAAGGTAAAAAAATTTATTTTGGTGTTATCAATACCTTGGTCCATCCAGATTCGATTTTTGCACTAAATTTAAATATATATCTCACTATAATATCATCAGGCTCTTCAGATTTCCATTTATATAAATTAAAATTTGCTTTCCAAAGATATGAATGCCTACTGACTTCAATGTATCTAATACTGTTTCTTCAAGGATCTGAAGCAAAGCATAAAACTAACTTGGCATGGAGTGGTGAGGCACAGAGTTCTTCCAGATAATTGTTTCTCTGTATAGCTAAATAGAAAAAGGAAAATTAGAATGGTATTTTGTAGGCTTAAAAATCTGTTTAGATTATCTCTGTAAAACTTGAAAATTTATTTATATTTTTTTGCCTGTAGTCCATATATTTTATGTATCATAAGATTTATAAAAAGCTAAGGTATTGGTGCAGTAGGATCAATCAATGCTAGCATAAAGGAACCCAGTTAAGCCTGGATTAATCCTGCCACTTGTAGTCATCAAAGCATCTAACTCAGTTTTTCTATGGTCATCAGAGATATTGTGAATCATCAGATGTTTTAAAAAAGTGATTAAAATCTTTACCTACTCCAATTATAAACAGGTAGACTTGCCCTTTGAAGACCTTGTCCCCCTTCCCCTCTCTCCCCCTCTCCTTTTATTGATTAGGAAAATATCTAAGAACGGCCTGGTATCTTAACTGAGCATCTAAAATCAGGACAAAAAGCTAATGTATGTTTAACTGTGGTTAAAGAAGTAAATGGAGACTGACTGCAATGGCCAGGAGTCCTCCTTTTTCTGCTGCAGTTTGTACAATGAGCAGTTCTTAGATTCTTCTAAGCACAAACCACAGCATTCTCATGTCAAGGCACATACACATGAAGGCCTACATATAAAAGACATGCCCACTGTCCTCCATGACAGCCATCATAAGAGCTGTTTTTGCTATTCACCCTAGGTAGCCATTTACTTTGTCTTGGCTGAAGTGAAATCAGGCCAGTGCTTTTCGTCTTCACAATTAATTTTCATATGTGTGTGACCAGCCTGACGATTCTGACATTAGAGTCTTTGCCAACTCCCATGCAGGGGATAATCCTCCTCCCTAATTGGAACTGCTCAGTGTGACCAGCAGAGTAAGAAACTGTTGCTGCTGCAAAATCACCTGCTGCCTGAAGAGGCATTTCAGGCAGCCATAGGGAGCTGGGATTTAGCCTGTTTCACTTACTAAATCTTTACTCCTGCAGTAAATGATTATCTTGTCATGAACTCGACATAGAGAGTCTACTGAAGAGCTGCAGAAAGAAATTTTTTCCCTTTCAGACTTTTAGGTCTCACGTAGAATGGTGCAGAAACAATATATTTTAATGTAAAAGAAAAAGAATCCCTTTCTACAATAACTTTGGTAAAATTATTAGGTAGTAGATCAGTTTCTAGGTTGTTCCTGTTATTTAGTCAAGCTTACGGGATGTATTGTAGAGAGTTTACACTGAGCCTGAAATAAAAACAGTAGAAAAATTATTTCATTTTGATCAAAACCAAAACCAAATACTGGAAATAAATAATGCCCCATTAAGTTTAACTATGAAGGAATAAAGATATGTAAATAGATTTACACACATGACCAAGGAGAATCAGACATGAAACTGTTAAAAATTGAAGCCAAAATGCATCAAAACCATTTTCTCATCTTCAGGAGACATGAATGTAAAAAACCTGCATGCATGTGTAGTGCAGAATTTCAAGAATCAAGAGCACAGTTCTTCTGAGGAAAAGATCTGCATAACGATCTCATTAATAACAATCTTGTTGGTTAAAACTCTCCTTTCCTATCCTGTCTAGCCTTGACCTGCATATATTATGCAGGTTTTTAACAGATGTTTTAGCTGTTTTGCTGAATAGATCAGCCTGCAGCACAGCTAAAGCACATGACCTTCAGATGCTTTTTCAGAACAGCATCAGTCTGTCAGAGACTGCCAGTAAAAAAAAAAAATGCAAAGAGGCAAAACATCCCACACAATAATAGAACCTTTTTTCCATTTCAGTGGGAATCTTGTTGTTACTGTTTCCAGAGCTGAAGTGAACCTGATCTGTGAAGCAACTTTCTAAACAGAATAGAAAATAATGCAAGATTAAGATTTTCAGTTGTAGTGATAGAATGTAATGGTTTTGATTACCATTTCTGACCTGAAGCTATGTCTTCTTTGCTTACTGTAATATTTAAAGAAATTTCTTCTCAGCATCCCTTAGGAAAAATTGCTGAAGTTTCATAAATGTTATCTTAGAATTTTTATGATCCATTTTAGTTATAATCCATACATGGAGTTAACACCCTGGAAGTGTTGGAGACTAAGTAAGATTCCTACACCTATTTAAAAATAAATCTAAAGACAAATATCAGTATTTGATAATACTTCTGTGTTTTGTGTTTATTGCAGACTACCCTGGTGTTGTGGTGTGCTTTTGAGTTTACTAGTTTCTGTATGCATCTGTTCTTTGTTTTACAATGGTTTCTCCCATCTACCCCCATGTTAACCCCTCCTTGGTTTCCCCCGAGTGATTGTCAGGTGTCAATCACAATTATGGGTCTTGTCCATCACTTTACAGCCTCACCCTGATGTCTAGAAGATTCTAGTGAGAGCATTGAGTGATTGGCAGGTTCCTCAGTTCTTCCCACCCTTGACTGATGGATTGGTTCTATCGAGTGTCATTTATGTTCTGAGCCACTCCCCTCACCCATTGGATCAGTTCCAAGCTGTCCCCTTCCCCTTTCTCCACCCCCATACTTAAGATGCTGGACAGAGAGAAAACCCACTTTTGTGGGCTCTCTCTCTGGATATGTACAAGTCCACCTGGGCTCAATAAACCCTAGGTGAATTTCTCACAAGAGTCCTCCCTTATTCTTCACCACTGTTCACATTTCTGCCAAAGGCAAGATCCCACTGGATCGGGGACATATCACAGCACACAGCACCGTACCTTTCACTGTGGCTCCGGTGCCAGGGCTGGCCAGGCAACATGGACAAGGGTCCTGAGACACACCAGACCACCCCACCCTGGGTTGTACTCAGACAGGCATTTTAAAAGTAAATTTTCCTCAAAAATTCAATAATCTTTACGCTACTTCACGATATTAGACTAAATTATATTGGCTAGCAATGTGACCCAGTGTCATGTGTTTATCTTATAATTTAGTATATCCAGTCTTAAATAAAGATCTTTTTACCTGTAAAATACCCTTACTCTTACTAGAAAAAAATTCACAGCTTGATATAAGATATTGATATGAGATTTGCCCACGGTCCAGCATCTGGTAGAATTAGAATGTAAAACTGTAAGAATGATGGACATACCAAATATTTTAATTTATGCTATTAATATAGTCCGGGTTTCTGCCAAAAATTATGGCTAGAAATGAACCATTTTGTTCCCAAACAAAAGATCAGTGCTGGCTTACAATAATCACATACTCACATTGACCTGCTATTGATGGTTCCCTTATGAACCTGAACTTGTGTCAAATTCCAGTTTACTGGAACACAAAACAGAAAGGAGTCATCTGAGTGCAGTGCAACTACTGCTTACAGAACTGCCATGATTCTACCATCCATACTTTTCTAAAGTCAGGTGTTCACCAGACTGTGCTGACTCAGCTGTCACAGTCTGGCTTCATGAAGATCTAGTTCTGTTCCTGATAGCAGTTTAGCTCTCTGATATATTACCATGGGATCATATGCAGTCTAGTTAGCTGGGTCAGCAGAGTGTGTAAGCTTGCCTTACAGTTTCCAGTCCTAAAGCTCAGTAGTTCAGGTTTAGGATGTAGTTTCAAGTGTGTTTGCTGTGCATCCCATGAATAAGCAGAGATGCTATGGATAGTTTCTTCCTGTTTTCAGTTAATGGACATAGAAGTTTCTCTAACTATAGAAGTTTGTCAACAACCAAGACAAAACCTCCTAAAATACACAGATCACGGACAAAAGGAATTCAACACTGGAGCTGAAAATTATTTCTGCTAGACCAGATGTGTTTATTTCTTCTTTATGCTAATAATCATGGTAGAGTATCACTTTGAATACAGATGCCTTTTAGCAACTTTCAAATCCTAAGAGTGGCTAGCTTAAGCTGTTATGCTGCCTTGCATTCCTAGTTAAAAACTAATTCAGATATTCCACAAGCGTTCTTCCTATGTGAAAATGTTTGTTTTCTGAAAGTACGGAGAAGGTATTTGCTGTTAAACTGATTTATCCTTCACAGTGTTGGCAGATTCTAGAAATTATTTAAAAAAACATCAAAGCTTTGTTGTTTTTTTTTCATGTTGGAAAGCTGCAGAAGCAAAGACAAGGCTTTTCTTCAAAACCAAGAACAAAACAAGGTACGTGGTACATCTGACACTCAGAAAAGTGTCCTCTACTGGTGTTTTTCATGTTTTCTTTAAAGGAACATTTTATGTTTAACAGCCCTATTTTCCTGATTGCTTTCATTTGGTGTTAAGTGTGCTGTTTCCCAGTATCTCAGGATGTTGGCCTGGTTTCTCTTGAGTTCAAACACATAGTTTGTATTACTCTTTTTGTACACAGCCACTTGCTGTAAAAACTAGGCTGTGTGAAAAGAACAAACAAAGCAATCCCTACTAAAATATTTGGTGGTATGGTCTATCAATCCCTTTGGCAGGAAAATATCTTACGAACATACATTTTTAATTTTTCTTTTGAAGAGATAAGAGACAGAATTCTGGCTTAGGACATGGCAATGTGAGTAGGAAGTGACTCAGCTAAAGCCAATCAACTAAAAGAAAATCAAAACTACATTAGTGGAAAATTTAGCAAATCCACTGTATTTCTTTGATTTTTTTTAGAAATTTTGCTGGAATCCACTGGAGACAGTTTACTTTAGTCAAAGCTAAGTAGACCTGAATTGTGAAAGTGCTTAAGGACTGCAGTATCTCAAAATTTACTTTTTAAAAATATCAGTCTTTTTCCATGATGACCTCAAGGCTGAATTATTATCACGGAGATTTTACTGATTCCTGTTTCCATTAATATTTAGAATACATAGGACATACAATATAGGCTAGTTAACTATTTCTGAAAATAACTGACAATTTGTAAACACCGGCCCAGTAAAACTCAGAGATCTCAATTATTTTAAAAAGTATATTAGAAAGAATTCTTGTGCTAGGTATGGTAGATAAATAGAATATAAGCACAGTTAGTACACCAAAGAGTACCAGACAAATATCCACAAAATGGAAAGATTCTCAAAGAAAAATCATTAAAATTGAAAGCTCATGGGATATATCTTTAATAAAACATTAGTCTGTCTGAGTCTTCAGGTTGCCTTTTACACACAATTTTATACTACACATTGGATTACATGAATGGCCTATAATGGATAAGGACATAGGTCCTTAGTGCCTGATCTCATGCCTCAGACAGCCACTACTGGGTCAAGAGATAAATGCACCACAGTGTGGTAAAAACTGAAAGAGGCAGTTTTATCTCTGCATCCTGTCCTGTTTGTTCTGCCTTCTTGCTTCTAAACACATGTGTACGAGAATGCATATTCACAGAACTTCACAATAACACATAACAGAAAAATTAATCAAGTTTGATTTAGTCCAGATCAGTGCCGTGTGAATAAATATGACTAATTTGTTGAACTGTAATTCATAGAAATATTTTACTTTCTGCAATATTAAATATGTTTGAAAAAATTTTGGGGGGGGTGATTTGGTTGGAAGATTCTAATTTCTTATAATATTGAAATATACTTATGGAAAAATTAATAATCAATCCCCATTAATTTTTTTTCCTGTGACACATGGTCTTGCCACAATTTCTGCTTGTGAAAATGTAATTGTCTGAAGAGCTTAACTATTATAGTCAGGTATATTTTATACTTAATTGATTTTCCAAAGAAAGAAGAAAGTGGACATAGAAGAGTAACCATTGAATAGTGACTCTGCTTATGAGATTGGAAAAAATACAAATTTTAATCAAGTCTCTATCAAGTAATTAGAACTCGAAGGAACCTAAAAATCATATAGTTCCAACCTACTTGTCATGGGCAGGGACACTTTCCACTCGACCAGGTTCCTCAAAGTCCCATCCAGCCTGGCCTTGAACATTTCAAGTGATGGGATATCCACAACTTCTCTGGGCAACCTGTGCCAGTGCCTCGCAACCCTCACAGTAAAGAATTCCTTCCTAATATCTAATCTAAACCTACTCCATTTCAGTTTTAAGACATTCCCCCTTGTCTGACAATGTCCTTATAGAAAGTCCCTTTTCCAGGTCTCTTGTAAGCCTCTTTTAGGTACTGAAGGTTCTGTAATGTCTCCCCAGACCCTTCTCTTCTCCAGGCTGAACAACCCCAACTGTCTCAGCCTGTCTTCACAGGAGAGGAGCTCCAGTCCTCTCATTATCTTTTTAGCATTACTTTGGTCTATCTTAAATAGGTTCTAATTAAAGCAGAGTCTTAGTAACACATCTGTGTGTTCTAGTGTTTCTGTATACTTGTCATGAATACTTCTGTCTAAAACATTTACATTCGTGAGTTTAGTTTAAGTTATTTCAGTTCTCTAATTGAGATAATGTTCAAGGGCAGAGCAAAATTCATTTCTGACATGTCAAATTGAGTGGAAATCAGAACTAGATCCAGAAAGACAGAAATATTAACCAACATGGAAGTTAATTGTGTATTCTAGTCATCAAAACACTAAAAGGGATAGAAATACTTGTAGTGTTACTTGAATTTCAGGATGCGATGCCTTTTTCAAACATGGGAATGATTTTATTTTTTTTTTTGTTAAATCCTCACTGTTATGCACTCTTTAATGTGATAACAATGGGGATTGACTGTTAGATAATTGATTTTCAGTATGTGCTGTTATACAATTTGAGTAAATGCATCCAGAACTAATTAACCCAGAATGGATTTTCTCTAAGTTTTTCAGGTTAGTTGATTAAGAATTAAAAGAGAGTAGTCAGAACAAATCCCCATCTAGGGTATAATGGAAAAAAATGTATTTTCCATATTGACTAAAAAAAATAATCATGAGAGTCTACAGTACCTTTCCTGAATAAAAGAGAGAATTTAATCACTTACGATAGGAAAAACGTGACAAAAATTTGCAAACTTCAGTTCCCTCAGAGGAATGCAGGGACAGTCATTGCCTTAATGCTTGTCAGATCCAAAGATTTGAGTAGACCTAGATGAATTTTGTGAGACTTATAAATATAGTTCAACCACTAGTAATGCAATTGATTTTTCAGTTTATATGATTGTGAAGTGTTTGCAGAAATATATTTTTTTATTTATCTGCTCATGCTTTTAAATTACTTTAATTCAAATAACACTCTTATCAATAACATTTTAGGCACTTTACACTCACCATGAGATAGGTCATCTGTGTCACTTGATACTATCTATTTACATTGTGAGTAAATGCAATATCTAAGGGGAAGAAAAACTTGAAAACAAGTTGGAAGGAAAATGGGAGCAGCTCTGAAGATAAGTTGAGATTGTAGCTTTTTTCCCCCCCCTCTTTGTTTCCCCCTCCAGAACACACAACTGTTTGACTTGTCTTCTGTGTCCTTATTCAATTATAGAAATAGTTGTGTGAGCTTTTTCAGCTGTAGTTTTTTGTAGGCTGTTTTAAAATAATTTCATAAGATTTAGGGCCATCTACTTTTTTTTCAAACAATAGCTTAAAAATCTCTGTGTAGTCCTTGTAACAACAGCTGAGGTCAGTGATAGGAGAATCAAAGACATGGGCTGACCTTGTGTGAACAAAAATAGTAGCAGATAAAATTTGTAGGCTTAATAAAACACATTGCAGTAATGGCCAAAATGTATGTTGGTGATACTGCTCTGGGCCTGAAAGTGAATTTTAATATAACTCAAACAATTGTTAAGTCTTTCAGAAGAAACATCTGAATGGAAAATAATTCTCGGTATTGTTTTAAGGAAGCATGTTCGCCATTATATATTTCTTCTGAATTTCTTTATGGCGGTCCTTATATTATCATCAGAGTGCTTTGGAAATATTTATGAGACAAATTATGATGATTAAAGCAGTTTATGAGTGAAGGCAGTTGCATGAAATTAAGGTTAATAATGTCCAAGAGTTTTAGGGATTCAATTTGATACAACAAAGATCTGAGGTTTGTGTTGTGTCTTGATGTGGCACTTATTGTTTGTTTTCAGTGTTGTTTTGTTTGTTGTGGGTGTTTTTCCCCTCCAAAGGATGCAAGTACAATCACTTTATAATCACATCTTATTTTTAACTATTAGCTTTAGCTATTTTTAGCAGCAGTGGGCACATACCATACAACCTTCAAATTTCTGTTCTGGCACTTCTTAGCTTAGGAGTTTGCTATTCTCTGCTAAGCTAACACAATTAAACATCATGTTCTATGGTTTCCTAAAGTGCACCAACCATAACAGAATTTGCTATTTAGAACTGATGCATTACTCTTTTCAGCAACTCCATGTTTGCCAGCAAAAATTGCTTCCAAAAAACTCAGTTAATTACTAATGAGAACAAATCAAATTACAGATGTTTCTGAGTGTAAGCACATGTCAAATTCAGATTAGAAAAAGCAGAAATTTAGTAAAATATTTGCTTTTAAAAAGGACAGTTTTCTTTTGCAATACTTGTAGTAGATGTGCATATACACCTAAGGATCACATCATCAACCATCAACTGCCAATAGGATGCAATTAGCATGAATGAAAAGCAATTCTGCAAATCCCTTTTACTGGACTTAGTAGCCTTTCCCTGCAAAAGAGCAGGTAACTTTTCAATATAACTCAACAACATTATAGAATTGAAGTAAAATTTACATATGTTTACCTTCACTGGAATAGAATGACATTTTTCAGCTTCTCAGAGTATTATAGCATGCATTTAAAAATTTTGAGACTTCTAAGAAATAAGAAATAATGTTTCTACTTATTGCAAACTTTTAAAATATTCAGGTTTTTTGAGAAAATTTGCAATGTGCATAATACGAACATTGCATAATAAATTCTTTTCTTGAGCCATTCTTCATGATGTTGCAGACAGTATGAAATTTACATTTGGGTGAAGAATAGAGTAGCCATTTGTTGCATTCCTGTCTTGATCATAGGAATGGTACAAGCTATATAATAAAGCAACAAAAAATACAGAATTCCTCAGAAAATAAATAAAGCCTTGTCTGTACATGTAATTGTTATCTTCACTGATAAAATGTTGATAATAACACTTAAAACTCTCTCACTGAATGTTGGTAGGATTAATTACTGATGTTAGGTGAAAAATAATATACACTGGCTAAGGATCGTAATTCCTTTATTATAAAGGATGGAAATTGATCTGAACTTCTGAAATGGAACCTTCAAAAAGAAAAAAAAAAGCTTGTTAAAAGAATCAGATTTTCATTTAACATTTAATTTCACAAGTACTACTCTTAGAATACATTTCAGTTTGCCCTTTTTAATATAATAAATAACGACTTGCAACAAAGCAATTTTCCTTTAACAAATAATGTTTCTATCATAAAAATGCCACATTCTTAATACGATATTTAATTTTAGATGTATCAGCATATGAAAACCAGCAGTTCTCTCTTACATGACAAAACACAATCAAATTTTTCAGCAAGTTATTCTCCTACAATCTTTCCAAAGCCTCTTTAAACTACCTTGCTTACTTTGTTCTTCAGTGAGTGCCTAAAAGAAAATCATGTATTTTACTCAACAGATTTACTGCACAAGGAGTGGGGAGGAAAACAGATTTATTAGCCGTCTCATTACAAAAATTTAAATCCCTTTGTTCTGCACACCTTCTGTTTTATCTTAATTATACTCACTCACATGAAACCAAGATTACCAAATTCATCCTTTGGGAGTGATCCTGTTTATAAACTTGGTGGTGTTAAAGCTTTCCTTCATATTGTCTAGTTATTTGACAGGTGGAGCTATACAGTCCACAAACTCTGAAATGTCTTATGAAATGAAGACTGTATTAAAACCATGACAAAATTTCTCTCACATTAAATATGAAGATAGGAATTCTTGTAACAAGATAATGGGCACACATTATTAAAGTCTTGAATATTCATGTGTTTATATAGTGCATTGACTTTTGCTGGCCATCAGGCAAGGCTCTATCATGCCTCCTCCTCCTCATCCATATGTGGCAGTTCTCATTCCATGTGACTGGCACTGACAGTGGAATCTGTAGCAGTGAAAGCCATGGAGAGGTAATGAAGGTGCAGTGATAACAGTTGGGTGAGATTTCTGGGTTTTTTTCTGCTTTGGTGGAAGAATGCAGAGGTAAGGGAAAGCAATTGAGAAATATATGTCACTTGATTGGAGCCCACACACCATGAAGAGCAGAAAGCAAGAAGGGTTGTCATTCTCTGCTGGCCAGCACTGGAGTCAGTCAGTGTGGGAAGAAACTTTTGGGTTGATTCACTCTTACAGTGTATTGTAGTAAGCTGCATTATCAATGCAATTTGGAAATGGTGGAGGACCTGTCTGTAGCATTGCAAGAATGTTTAGTGTAAAGGATACAATTGATTTATTTAAATTTTAAAAAATTCTAGTTTAATTATGGCTATACAGCCCTTGTTTGGTGTGTTCAAAAGAAGAGATGTGAGACAGCAGAGAACATTTCAGCTGCTTGTTTTGAGTTTTGCCAGCATAAAGATTATTTCTTTCTCTGTTTTCTGAATATTAAGCAGGGATCTTGCTCTGTATTTTGAGCCTATATCATAGGTAGACAGAGACCAAATTGTGAAACTGAGATAACAACACCAAAAGGGAATCACAGTGCATGTAATATTAGAGAAGGGTATGAGTAGAGAAAGACGAAAAAGCACCTGGGCGACAGTGAAAATAAGAGGGTAGAGGAGAAAAAGCATGAGTAAACAGATGACCCTGGAGGAGCCTGCAAAGAAAGATTCATTTTAAGGAAACAGATTTACAGAATGAAAACTATTAAATTTGAAGAAACAGAAAACAGCAGTAAAGACTTGAAACATAATAATACAGCTTCAGGGGGAAAACCAGAAAGAAGGAAATCTGAAAGACAGGTAAACAAAGTGTGGGAGAAAAACTGCTGTACTGGTCATTTGTTTACTCAAAGTATATGGAAGTTGATCTTCTGAAAGTCTCCCATTTCTATTTCTGGCCAACAGCAAAACTACTCTGAAAAATCTAGTCTCTGTTATTTTCACCTTCTTGCTCTGCCATTCTCATTGTTCACTGAACGGGAGTCACACTGTAAAAAAATAATTGAAGTCATCAGCTTCACAGCATTTTATATTGTTTCACAAATACCACTGTCATGAGGAGTTTTTGGCAGGATAAAAAAATCAGCAGGAATTGGAAAGGAAGGTGGCTACCTGAGGATAGTATTGCTAAAATATTACTTTGAACAGAGAAAATGCACTCTACTTGTAAACAAAACATGGCTAAAGTCTAGATAAGAAGTTTTCAATTCTGATGTTACTGCATTTTTAGGAATTGCTTTTGCTTTTTAAAATTTCAGCATCATGAGTTCAACAGAATCACACTTGAAATAAATTGAAAAATTTAATAAATAATAACAAAATATTTTATTATTTGTGGAGGTGCGCGAGGCGGTTCCGGGAAGTTTTCTTATATGTTATGTTATGTGGTTGTAAGGTTGAAGTTATTACTATTGTTCAGTGGTTCTCCCCAATTCCCCCCTCTCCTTGTTTTATTGGTACATTCCCGAGTTGTTTATCCCAAAGTCGTTAGTTGTCAATCATAAGTTATATAACTCCTGGCTCTGTCCATCACNAGGAGCTCCCCCTCCCCTTATTATATTATTGGTTATCAAGTTGATTGAAGTTTATGGAGCCACACCCTGTTTGTTTATGATTGGCCTTTGTCTTACCCACCCCCTGTTGTACCTCCCCAGTTTAAAAGTCGGTGCAGCCCAAGTTTCGGGGTCTCTTTGGACCTCCGGCTTGGGGAATAAAACCCTCCGTTGCTTGGCTGCCAAAGAGTCCCATCTCTTTCTTTCTACTCACCCTGTCGCTGTGGCCCTGCTCCTCTGGCTCAAAGGCCCCTGTGTTGTGGGAGACACAGGGCTGACGACTGCCGGCGGCACTTAGGCTGTCAGCCGCTCAAGAGGACACTCGCGTTCCTCCCCGCAATTATTGACACTCAGAATGTGAGTAAAAGATAAAATATGATCATGTATACCACCATGTTTTGAGGCAATAAATTCTGTAACTTTGTATTATTGTGGAAGCAATTTCTGTGGGAAAAATGTCATTATTTTCCTTAATGAAACATGAGAACATGAATATGTGGAGTCAGGAACAGATTGATACTTCATTTTTGCACAGAGTTCAGATACATTATTTCTGATTGGTTTTTTCTGTGTAGCAGCAGACACATATTTGCTGCTCAAGATGCGTAACATAAATCGTATTTTTCAATAATGTTTAAGGTTACACAGTCCTTTCATTGATGCCACTCTGGAAATGAATTCAGCCATTTTCAACTGTTTTACTCATACCTTGAAAAGTTTGCAAACCACTGAAACATTGGTTAAGTCATTTTCAGAATATATTTTTCAAGAGTTTCCTAATCAACATATTTTGTTTGACATTTGACATTCAGCATGCAGATCTTTAAATGGAAACAAAAAAACTTTGAATATTTCCTCCAAAAGGGACAAAATTAAGTTCTGCAAGTCATACATAATTTGAGGTTTTCTTGCTTAAATTTTGAAAATACTCAAATTTAAGGAGTCTTAATAAAGTGAAATATTAGTTTAGTGTTTCATTTTATTTCCAGGTGCATAATATCATCCTCATTTATATCTTCCTCATTTAATTTGATATAAACATCACAGATAAGATGCAATTGTTTTCCTCCCTTTAAAGCCTCCTTGTTCTTGCTTATATCAAATAAGGATGTTGAGCGGCTCTTTTATGCTCTTTAGGAAGTAAGGACACCTAGAAAATAGTTGCCATAACTGGCCACAAGAGTAAGTCATTGGCATACTGGCATTTCTTCACATTGGTAAGACATTCTAAAAGAGACCATCCACAAAATTAGGACTACTGCTTTCAAGTGCTACTTAAATAATTTAAAAGTACAGAGGAATTAATGTATCAAATATCTTCACTGGCTAATATCAGTGTTTTAATTCCTGTAAATTCCTGAATGTAATGCATTGTAAAAAGCTTGTGAATTTCTGAAACTAAACTTATTTTAGTCTTAGAGATTTATTTTTCAAAAACATATTCTGAGTTGCACATAAAACCCTGCAAAATTAAGTTCTTAATATTAAATTAACTTATGAAATTGTAAGTTAATTAAGATAATGACCAAGTATTAAAATACTAACTACAAAGAAGTGCAAAGTGCTAACGTTTCCTTGGGTTTTTATCTCAGTGTTTTCTGTTATTTTTTATCTATACTATAATAATATCTGGAGAGTTATGTCTAGAATTTGTTGAAAGAGACATTATGTTAATTATAGCAATAGAAGACCTTTGTTCCATTGAATATCCAGAATTATGACAAAAGTTTAAAGTAAAAGGAAATGAGAAAATTATGGAGGAACTTATGCTTAAAGATCATTGGTTTTAGTGAACATACAGATAGCTCTCTAGGTCAGTTACAGTAATTTAGGTCCTCAGTTTGAGAACCAGACATTAGCAAACTGCATTCTGTCTGTAGAATAGATCAGGGGCATGAAGGTCACTGAGAAAAGTAGTTCTTTTTCTACTTGGGTTGTCATTTGATTGTGATTATGTGATATGGATATGGTAGATACGTTTAATAATAGTATGTCCTAGTAGATTAAGCAATCTGAGAATTAAAGGCAAAAACTAAAAAGTTCACTTATTCACTGGGCTCTGCTTCTCAGTCTCGTCAGTCAGACACATTTTCCCTCAATTTTTTCTTTGGACTCTGCAATGTAAGCACTGTTGCCTCCTACAACATAATAGAGTAAATATTCTCTTATGCTGTCCACTCTCAAAAAGATAGGCACCATTTAAAACAGTGTTTGTCTAACAGCAGGAAAATTATAATGAAGATGCTAAATTATACCATAAGCATTAAGCTGCCATCCTAAAGATGTGCAGATAAATGTTCAGTTTCAGGGGAATGCAGTCCATACCCACAATGGCTGTAGTGGAGATTACAGGTCTATAGTCAGTACCTCAGGTAACCCCAGGTTTTGACTACAATTTTTATCACACATGAGTTAAAACTGTAGTAGAGTAGGTCATATTTTCAAAATATTAAAACAAATATTTGAGTTTATTTTTTTAGATTTAGGATAAGTATTTTAAATAAGGCCTGAAAGGTAGTCAATGTTTCTGTTTTAATATTGGATTAGAGGGTTATTACTACTAAAGGGGATTATTAGAGGAAGAAAAATTTTTTGTGAGATTCTCTGTTGAAAATACGTCTTTGCATTGATTTCAAATGACACCTTGGTTTTTCTCTATATAAATTTCTGAGAACTGACATAAGTGCTTTGGTGATAGCTGTCATTTGAATATTCACCTAGGAGGGTTTTAATCTCAGTTCTGATATTTTATTAGAGAAGGTGCCCAGCAGTCACTGAAATCTCCATGTTTTCAATTGTGTAACTATTAACTCCCCATTCATTACATTTTATTGTATTATTTGTCTAGTCCATGTCTAGATTTTATTTGAATCGACTTTTTTTCCTACTCCTTCAGCTACAGTATTTTTTTTTCTTTTTTTTGAGATAAGATAATGGCTATAGATTTAGATATGAACAAGTGAAGGGATTTCTCTGACTTTAACAAATATGGCAGTTTATTATTTCTTCATAAGCATGATAGAGGAAAGTACTCTTCAAAGAGAGTAAAGAACAGTTGAAAATTAAAGAGCATTTTTTTGAAAATAAGTGAAAGAGCTAAGGTGAAAAGAGGAAACAGTACATTAGCATTAGAATAATTGTACAGTCAATTCATTTGCACAAAGATATGTGAATATCAAAGTAAATCAAATCAATATGGAAAATTTATATTTCCAGTAATTTGGTCAAAGTTTTATTCAAGTAAAATATAACCAATTTGCCTTTCCTCAATTTTAATCTTGAGTATGAGGTTAAAAAGAACTATTGGAAATATCTGTATACCAATATTTAACTGTAAATATAAGAAGAAAAGGAAAGTGAAATATCAAGAGAAATATTAAAATTTTTGTATTAAAAGCAGTTAAGATGTAGTTGGATATATAGTCAAGTTTCTTAGACAGCGGCGTGACATAAATTAGCAGAATAATGTCATAATTTTTCAGCTGATCCATAGGGTTGCATTCAAAAAACAAACAAAAAAAATTCTCCAGAAGCTGTTAGACCTTGTGCTTCCTTTTCCTCTAAAATGTCTAGGCTACACTGAATGGTAAACCTTAGCCTGGTGAAGTTTGTGGTGCAGATTAATGCAGATCAGTGGTGAAGACACAGACTGTTGTGAGTTAAACTTGTCTGGCTGCCAGGTGCCCACCAAGCCATATTTTACAAAAATTCATTACTTTAAATGTAGTTCTCAGCTGAAAAATTGCAAACAGATATACATAGTCTGTCGATCTGAGCCAGTCATACTGCACTGTATCATTTACTGGAAGAAAAAAATTTCAACAATAGGAAAGGTTAATTTCAGTAGATAGAAAAACAATGTGGTATGAAAATTAATAGCCATTTTCTACTGCAGAGCATAGGGCTAGCCAACTATTTGTTCCCCAAACACATGCAAAAATTATAGGATATTATACTGTAGTACATGGTTCCAGATGACATCCAACCAGGATTTTGGCATAGTCTTTTTGTTATTCTGCCTATGTTAGTATCTCATAGCGAATCCAAATATTTGAATATTTGTTTACGGTCTTGCAAATCCTACCTTAAGATTCTTTACTTAGCATTTTAATACTAAACCAATTCTGGATTGGTTAAAATTATGTCTATTTATATTTCCATGTAGATTATTTTAAAATTGAGATTCACTAAAAAATTCAAGATGTTAATAACATAAAACTTCAATTTCGATATTTGGCCCAAGTTCAGATATTCAGCTCTGGATATAAACCCAGACATTTACCTGGAATGTTGCAGGCAGCTTTAATCCACAATTAGATCCTTATTCCTTCTCCATAATCAGGTAAAAAAGGATTAACATTTCAGTCTTTTAAATAAGTATGAAGTATGTCTTCTTTAAACCTATTGAAATTAATCCATCTGTTTCCTGGACTGTGGGAACCCACATCTATGATCATATAAAATATTTTCTTATTCAATTTTCACCTGTTCTAATGGAAAAAAAGTTTAAGTCCCACCTAGTATAATTCTCAAATTCTTTGCTTACTTTTGGGTCATTAATCTGCTGTGGATTCACTGGTCATTATTAATAGTCTTGTTCCATATTGTGTGAATTTGTACTTACCTGGATATATTAAAAATACGCTGTTTTCTTGCTATATATAGGACTTTATTGGTGTCCTTCTTTAGTTACCCCTGCTTCAAACTGAGGCTACCTGATATTTTTATGAGGCACTTTTTTAGATGATAGGACCATTTAGATGAGAATATGCTTTATTATTTTATACTGATTTAATTCTGTGTCAGTGTAATGGGACTGGTTGGAATAGAGATAATTTTCTTCATAGAAGCCAGTTTGGTGATGGTTATTAAATCTATGCTTATAACACCACTGTTGCTAAACTGCTTGCACAGTATCAAGACCTTTGCTATTTCTCACTCTGCCTCTGCACATGAATAGGCTGGGAGCAGACAACAGCTTGGGAGAGTCTACAGACAAGAAGACAGCTGATCTGAAATGACTAGACATATTCCATGTAATGTGATATCATTCTCAGCTATAGAACTAGGCAGGGTTGTAATTTTCCTAAAGTAGTCTGTGTTTGGGGATCAGCTGGAAACCAGCCTGCTAGCGGGAAGTGGTGAGGGGTGATCTTTGTAGCAATTTTTAAACTTTTTTTACCCTTCAGGTATTAAATTGTATCTTGATCCAGGGTTTCTTCCTTTTGCCCTTACTATCCTCTCCACCATCCTGTTGGGTAAGAGTATGCAAGTAGTTGGTGAGTGCATAGTTGCTGGATGTGCTTAACCCACTGCTATCAGTCATTACATTAATGTGGTTCTGATCACTATCACCCATCTTTACAATGTTAACATAATTTTAACTTTCTTCCTGTTCCTTAGAAATTCTGAAATATAACAAAACCTTTTATATGAGCGTTAAAATTCTGAGGAAGTATTTAATTATCTATTTTGGGTGGCAGGTGGCAGTTAAAATCTCAATCTTAATGGCTATCGTTTATAAACAACTCAGTATATTTGTGAAGAAAGGTTGTTTATTTTTATGCATCACTTTAACACTAAGTGGAAGAATACAATAGCTCTGACTTTGATTCCCTCCGTGTCTGACGCCATGCTCCCATGTAAAAATTTCACTTGAAATATTCAATACTAGTATGTAAATCTAAATTGTTCCAAATATAATTTGGTCATTCAAATGAGTATTTGAAATACAATATAAAACAGTAATCACAGGAGCTATCAAAATTTTAACAATTTTATTGTGGAAATGCTTGCTCCTTCAGAAAAACCTTTTCAATTATTCCAAAAGTTTTTCAGTCACTTACTGTTTGTCCTCTTTTCAATGTGCTTACTTCTTGGCCAAAACCAATTTTGCATTCATTACAAGAAGAGGCATACCATGCACAGAATGATAAAGAAGTTTATAAAGAACATAATTCAGTGACTGATGGGCCCAAAGGGTTATACCTGCCAAAATGCATTAACTATTGTAATGTGATGTAACAAACTGTGGTGTGACTTGCTTGACATAATACAGTATGTCACTTAGGAATTAAATGAACAAATAAAAGAGGAAAACTAGAAAAAGTCTAGTAGGGAAAAAGTTGCAATTTTAATTTCTAGTTTTATGAAAGAAGATGAAATTATATTCATCGTATAACAGATAGGTATCAGGTAAAGTGCTTAGGAGTTCAAGATAATTGGTATTCTGGGAACTCCCAGGGTGCTGAATCATCCTAATGTTGGGAAGGATGACCACCATCTCATAGGAAATATGGCCAGAACAACAAATATCCAAGGTATTAATGCAACATATTCTGAAAATAATAAAGAAATGAGCAATACATAACACATTCACACTGCAATTAAAAAATCCTATACAGTGAAGTATTTAGAGATATTTATCCCTGCTCCTTGAATACAAAGTAGATCCTTTAAACTCACAGATTTAACTATGGGGTCTAACTCTACATGAAAGAGACCCTTTTTTATCCTTTGATCATCCTTGAGTAGAAAAAACAATTCAGACAGGTAACAATTTTCCAGGTACTGAATATAGTAAAGTCGTCTACTGTATTAATATGGTAGACAGCAAAAGTAACTGCTAGAAACCGATCTCTGCTGCGTTTAAGCAAGAATGCCAAACAACACTCATGTCTATCAGAATTGGACAAAGAAAATATATGGGAAAAAATAGACCAAAATATTCTGTGAAGTATTGAGCAGAAGTGATTTGCACTGATTTGTGTGCTTGGTTGTAAGACCTCTGAAACTTGAAATACCATCTTATAATTACACCTTTCTGCTTTCTATTGTGATTTTACACTGCAAGGGATTCTTCAGATATTTTGGAAATCATGGAAAAATTAGGATTGGTCCATGAAAACTCATACATTTCCCATTAGTTAAAGGAGTTTTCTCCATTAGCTCTGCTGATTTTTAAAATGTACCTTTATGCTGAGGTTAGGATTGGTTTTGGTGGGTTTTCTCCATTAGCTCTGCTGATTTTTAAAATGTACCTTTATGCTGAGGTTAGGATTGGTTTTGGTGGTTAATCATGACAATGTACTATTTTGGACAATGGACTGCTTCCATGTTCATCAAAACAACTATTGAAACACATTTATTACTGATTTCTGAGATGCAAATAGCATTTGTCAACTTGCATCACAGACATCAGTCTTGTATTCTGACATAATTAAAAAAATGCTTTAGACAACACAATTACTGTTAAAATGCAAGTAGAATGCTGTAGAATTTCTGATGTACCTTTTGACAATGATGTATACAAAATATTATTTTTTTAAAAGGAATATGCAAAATATAATTAAATATAAATATAATTAAAACACATATTTGAACAGATGTAAAACAACATGACAATATGCAGTAGTCTGACTCTCTATGTATAAATGGCTTTATGGCAGAGTGAATTGAAATATAAGTTTCACAAGCACTTTTAGAACATGCTTAAATTCATTAACATGATGTTTACCTTGCTGAGTGCATACTTTGTGTCTGGCCTTGTGCCTCTGTGTATATATATACATATATATACATATATATGTACGTGACTATATTTGATAATGAACCCATTTCTGCTTATTTTTTTTAGCTGAAATTTAAAATATCCTTTAGAATTCCTAAATTAAGTACCCTAGTGCAAAGATGTGTGAGAATTCCTGCCAATGTTTCCACATTTTAAACTAGTGACTATTAAATGAATGATTTTAGATAAAAGAATGAGACGTGTTTCTTGATTCTGCTGCTCACATAGTCCAGAGGACTTCATACCTGGAGAAGGATCTTCACCACTGTTTGCTCTGAGTGAGCCAGTGCAGCCTTGTACAGAACAACTACATTTTCTTTTTGTACGATTGTCCCATTCGTGCAAGCTTCCAAGTGTGTCTGACCAAGGGAAATGTTCAGTGGTAAGAACTATTGCATTCTTTCTTATTGCTTTGTGAATCTCAGCACAGGAGAAGCTCTCACCCCAGTTAGGACACTATAACTAACTTATTTTAAAATACAGTATTAACATAGATAAAAAGATAATGCTGTAGAGATATATGTGGGAAATGCAATTCTTGTGGAAACTACTCCTACACTCATGGTGCTCTGAAGGTTGTAAGGGAGAAAATGATTGCCTGATGTGCAAGTGAAATACAAAAGATAAATGCAGAGAGAATTGTGCAACACAGGCTGGAAGAAATAGGCCAAGAATATCATTATTGTTATATTATTATTAATATTAATAATAATAATAGTAATGGATAAATATAAGAATTGAGTGAGAACTGTGAATATTAATGCACAGTTAATTCTGGTGACATTTAAATAATTGAGATGTGAATTCAACCATGTTGTCTGGTTGGCCTATACACTTTTGTTTTACAGACAAAACAAATGCTGACATTAGAGCAAAGATTTAGATTAATAATTTCAAGGGATTGAAAATTCAAAAGATTGAGCTGACTAACATGTTTCTGTAACAGCAACTGAGAAAGAGTAACTTGTCTTTGTTGAAGACAGAAAAGGAAGACATGCCTCTGTTGTTTCCTCATGAAGAAATGAGTATAGCTTTGACTCATTTGAACTGTTTTTGAACTGAAGGAACATGGGCTCCCTAAAAACCATGGTGGGAGGTGCCAGAACACTTCTCCTTGAGCAGCAGCAGCCATGAGAATGGTAGAGTGACTTTGTAGTAAGGTTGAGAGGAGATGCGAGCTCTGTATAAGAGTTGATAGGGTCCCTGGGAACATGGGAACTCTGATCTGCCTTATAACCATGGGAAAAAAGTCATGTTTCACAGTGCTCTCCCCTAAGTGCCAGCTGGAGTCCCAGGAGTAGCTCCACAAGGGATATGCCTCTGTTCAGGTCCATTGGAGCCATTGGGTGATGGAAACAATGAGGGTAAGCAAGCAGACACTGTAACTTAAGAAAGAGAAAGCAGAAAATGAAAATATTCTTTGGAGTGGACCTTGGAGAGGAAAAAAAAAAAGTGAAAACCATATTGCATGCAGGAACCTATAGTTAGTGGCCGCACTTGAACAGTTCTTTGGGATGAATGACCCCAAAATTGGCATGAGGAGAAAGACTCCTTCACTTCCAGGTGTGCATTAGTTCTGGGCTGCTGGGAACAGCTGAAAAGGAGCAAATTTCCTCAGGAAAAGTCAGAACTGCTTCAGCCTGATCCACCTGTCATCGTGCACAGAAAACAATGGAAGACAATGGGCCAAGACATCCATCTGTAAACCATTTTATCTGTCTTCGGAGATTTATTATGTGACAAGAATTCAGGTGCAAAATGCTGGCAAAAGCATTGCCAAGATTTATCTGTTTTTTAAACTGATATTGTTTATTTTCTATGTGACATTAACAATTTTTTACACCAAGAAAGACCCTGAGCACATCACAAGAGACTTTAGAATTCTGACAAAATACCCTTTGACTGCCTTATGTTGTGATATAGAGAAGATGGATCCAAATTTTTCTTAGAAGTTCACAATGAAAGTTCATGAGGCAATGAGCTGGAACAAGGAAAATTCCAATCAGATATTAAAAATAATAATCCTTGCATAAGGGTGATTCAGTATTTGAATGAGTTGCTCAGTGAGTTTATGTAATCTTTAACCATGGAGGTATTAACACTTGAGTTTATATGATCCTGAGAAATATTATCTGACTTTGAAATTTGTTGTAATTTCAAAGTTGTCCCTTGCTGTAAGCAGGGTATGGGGTAGGACCAGTGGATGCCTGGAGCTTCTTTTCAAACTAAACTTCTATGGCTTATGAGACAATGACTGGGACAGAGAACTTCAGATTTTTCAGTACAGATTTTTTTTTTAATGCTGAAGTAGCTAAGAACTGAATGAAGCATCTGACAATCATACAATACTGATTATGCTCTTTAAGTGTTTCGATAACTAACAGCTACTGCTATAAACAAGAATTTCTAATCAATGCCCACTGTTCTCATTAGTCAGATCCAAGTTCTTTCCCTGTAAATTAGATGACCAGAGCTCAGTTGTCCCTTTCACCAGGTCAGAGAGCAAACTAGTCTAGCCCATGTTTCTTCCAACAGTCACATTCTCAACCTAAATGACTTAACCTTAAGGCACTTAATTGTGGTTTACAAGGCACAAGGAATCATTGTGAGGAAAAACTGCATGTTTAAATTGGCAGTGATAGAAGGACAGGGCATATGAGAAATAAAGGAAGAAAGATAGATAAAAGGAAAGAAAGAAAAAGAGTTTAAAAGGCTAACAACCTTCCTAATTCTAAAGGCCTCATACATGGTCCTAGAGTTCAAACATGCAGAAGGAGAAGTGAGAAGGAGCTACAGAGTGAGATGAAGCAACAGAATGTCCTCATGGTCCCCCCATCTGCGGCAGTGCCTGTATTCCCAAGCTCGGCCAGCCCTGGCACCACGGCAATGCAGGGGGTCTTGGTTGGTCAAGAGCGAAGCGTGGCAATGGCAGGAAGAAGAAAGGAGGGACTCTCAAGAGGTACAACCACAACAAGTTTATTGGCACTCCAGACGTGGAGTCCTCACCTCGGGGCACCTGCCTCAGGAGAGACCAGAATTGCCCCAGTACTGTAACTTTTAAAGAGAGGTGGAACACAGGGGAGGGTTCAGTCAGGGACCAATGAGGTACAACAGGGATGTGGCTCATAACACAATAGACAAGCACAAGGACCATACAGTGAGAAGTGGGAGGGGGAAGCCTGGATCCTGCCCAATCACTCAATGCTCTCCCTAGAATCTTCCAGACTCAGGGAGAGGCCCTAGAGTGATGGACAGGATGAGGGGGTTATATAACACATGATAGACAGATAACTGTAACAGGGGTAAAACTTAGTGGGGAGGAACACAGGGGGAACATGGAACGAACCATTTCACATATAACAACATAGAAGTAAGTCATGAGTACAAACATAAACTGATAGAAACAAGAATACACCGCCACACCCATCCGACACATATGAAATGGTTTCTTGTGTTCAGAAAATCAAGTAATGCCTTCACTAGAGGATGAAAACTCTCTGAGAAGCCAGTTTAGTGTCTGTGGTAATACTAGCACAGTGGGAGTGATTAAAATCAATGTGTTCACTGTTTTCCTTAAAAAATAGAATCCATCAGATATAAAAGGCCAAGTGTCCTTCCAAAATTTAGAGGTTTGAGTACAGTCTTCTGAGAAATGCATTGGTTTGGTACTAGCTTTGTTTTTTGTTTGTGTTTTTGTTTTGGGGTTTTTTTGGGGGGAGGGGGATGTGTAAGATTTTGCAAAAAACTAAATGCAAAACTGTTGCAAAGATTCAGTTCATAAATTGCAAAGAATGATTTGGCTCCTTCCTTCCTTCCTTCCTTCCTTCCTTCCTTCCTTCCTTCCTTCCTTCCTTCCTTCCTTCCTTCCTTC
>VWZU01016077.1:33169-69315 GCA_013397095.1 Sterrhoptilus dennistouni
TCTTTCTTTCTTTCTTTCTTTCTTTCTTTCTTTCTTTCTTTCTTTCTTCTTACTTTTTTCTTTTTTCTTTCTTCTTACTCCTTTTTTTCTTTCTTAATTCTTACTTACTTCTTACTTCTTTCTTTCTTACTGTTTACTTTCCTACTTCATACTTCTTTCTTGCTTTTACTTTTTCTTTCTCACTTCTTATTTATTCCTTTTTTGCTTTTTATTTCTTTCTTACTTTTTCTTACTTTATTACTTTTTAATTCTTCTCTCTTTCTTACTTCTTTCTTTCTTACTTCTTTTTTCTTTCTTACTTATTTCTTTCTTGTGTTCTTACTTGTTTCTTTCCTAATTCTTACTTCTTTCCTACTTCTTTCTTACTTCTTTCTTTCTTACTTCTTTCTTTTTTTTTCTTTCTAACTTCTTTTATTCTTCCTTACTTCTTAATTCTTTCTTTGTACCTAAGGAGAATTTAAACTTACTAAGATATTCTTTCTTACTTCTTCCTTTCCTACTTTACTTCTTCCTTACTTCTTACTTTTTCCTTGCTTCTTCTTCTTTTCTTGCTTCTTAGTTCTTCCTTTCTTACTTCTTCACTTCTTACTTTTCTTACTTCTTATGTTCTTACTTCTTACATTTTTCTTTTGTACTTCTTATTTCTTTCTTTTTTTTTTCTTTCATATTTCTTACTTTTTACTTCTTTCTTACTTTTTCTTACTTTTTTCTTTCATTCTTTCTTGCTTTGTTCTTTCCTACACTGTTCTTTCTTCTCTCTTACTTTTTCTTCTTGCTTTCTTTCTTCTTTCTTTCTTCTTTCTTCCTTGTTTCTTGTTTACTTCTTACTTACTTCTTACTTTATTCTTTCCAATGTATTTCTTCTTTCTTACTTTTTTTTTTTCTTTTTCCTTTTTTTTTTTCTCTGAAAGCATTATGGTTACTTTTAAAAAAGAGCAAAAATGGTTATAAATGTTGGAAATAAAAGTATGAATGCATAAATGGCAAGCAAATGTCTTAGAGTTTTCATTCTTTGAATGCATTTTGATGTAGATTGTCTTCTATTTAATACTGGCTCCTAGAGTTCTCTTATTAAAAAACTGTAATTTATCCAATTTGAGAGGTTTTAGGGATATAAGTAAGCAACTGTTCTAAAATATAGCAGCTCTATCGTTTTTCTCCTTTTTGAAGGAAATATTCCAAGTTTTCCAAATATCCAAATTTTCCAAGCAGACTCTCCATCTCTATTATGTGATTACACAGCTCTGACACAGCATTTATTTTCCATTTCTGCCCAGATAACAGTAATAAAACATGTAGTTGTTAGACAAAGAGGAAATTTACCACTGTGAGACCTGTGAAGATATTCTTAGCAAAACAATTTTAATTTTTTTCACTTATACTGCAATATGAATTATAAATTAAGATTTTCTAAATAGTCTTCATCACATTTTTAATTAGTTTAAGTGCTCACTGGATGATTTGCTGAGTGGCCCATTTACACTTCTTACTGCCTGTGGCACAGGCAAGGATATGAGATTGCCTGAAAATTCTCTTTCCACTCTGCAAAGCTTCAACTGAGCTTAAAGATTGTCACTATTACTGCTTGAAGCAAAATAACCAAGCATTCTCTTATTTTGCCAAGGATCTTTATCTAGGAACCATGAGGAACACTTGCACCCCATTAAAAACCCTGATCCTACAGTTTATGAAGACAAGCAGTAGTATTTGTTCAGATCTAGATAAATTTGTAATTCAATATGAAATGAAATCTGCACCCTTATGATGAAAAAAGTTTAGATACAGAAATAGGGTAAATACATAATAATGTATTTACAAGTAGAGTTTAGATTTATAATTTTTTGATAGACAGTACTACTGATACTCTTAGCATCAGCAATAGCAACAAGGAGTGGAGTAAGTAATTTAATTAGAAAGCAGAACATCTCTAACACAGATAAAACTTGTTTTCACTACTTCTTTTGGGCAATTATGCATAGTCAGAGTTGGGATAAAAAATATTAGACACTCCTCCAAACTGACAGGAGCAAAAAAGGCTTTTTTATTTTACTTTAATCATACATGCTTGAGAATGATGTTCCAAAAGAAGCAAATGTCTAACAAGAACAATGGTTTGGCAATGAAAAGGAACAGCCAAGAGGGATAAAGCATGAATGTATCAAGTGCTGCATAGCAGGAAGAAATCCTAGGCAATTGAAATTTCATCTCAGAGGGTCAGAAAGGAAGACATTTTATTCCTCTTGTCATTGCCACAGTATGACAGTTTGGACAATTCACTGTATTGCCAATAAAGTCAAATGTGAAGTCTCAAAAGATGACACAGAATTTTGCCTTTGTGAAAAATGTCCTGATGTAAAATTGAACTGTAAGATGGAAGAAAAAATAATCACAAGACAACAGAAAGGAACAGTAAAGAAATTTTGACATCCCAACAAATAAAACTTAGTGTAAAATACAAATTTCAAGAAAGATTTAGAGTAACCCCGTTAAATATAGAAACATATCAGCATGCTTTCAAGTGAATATCATTATTTATTTTGAAATATGTACATTATAATTCCACATGTAAGGAGAATTTAAACTTACTAAGATATTCTTTTCACTTTTAAATTTCCTTACCATAATCTTTTTCTTTAAAAAGCATGCTTCTCTGGAAACAGAGAAAAAAAAATTAAAAAGAGAAAATAGTAAAAAGGAAAATATACAAAACAACTGTTATTTTATAATCCTTTTCTTACATAAAATATCATCTGAATTCTAGTGAGATGACTGAATAACAGAAGAAAAGCTAAAGTAATATCAATAGTTTTGAGTTGTTTAGAGCTAAAATGCAATGGTGAGATCAATAACACACTTGATCAAAAACTTAGTCACTGCGTGTCCACAAGTGACTTACCTATATTCCCATAAAGGGTGATTAATGGACAGATGAACACACTACTGGGAAACCTTTTCCAGTTAAACTTTATCAGGTTTGCCAGTCTCAGCAGTAAGTTTAATAGCTCTTATAAAGTAGCTTGAAACAGAACACTGGTCTCTGTCTCACTTCTGTTGTAGTAGATTCTTGAGCAGGAATAACTATAAAAAGATATCCCTTTCCTAATTCATGCTTTTTTCTAGGCATATTTACTTCTAAATTCTTGGTCTTGAGCAGATGCAGGTCAGCAATTTTAAGTCAATATCAAATTACTACTCTTAAAATAGTGCTATGGGTATCTACACAAAGACTGACTCCATAATTAAGTAGAGAACATAACTTTCCATATTTTGATATACCTCTGAGGTTCTTCAAGTATTTTACATGTAATAAATGCAAAGCATGATATTTTCAACTCAGCATATCAAGCACATAAAAATTGTTCTCTGATTCTCACTTTCTGAAATGCATCTAATCTCCCTTTCTTAGGCTCTTGCTTTTAGACAAAAGACTATGGATTCTGATCTGTTAGAAACTAATGCATTTAACAATTAGTGGTAACTACACAGATTTCTATTTTGTCCTCTTAGGACTTTTTTTCATGGTGTGTTGTTGCTGAAGGTTTCTACCTTACAAGTAATTTTTCTTATCTCTAAAGTACGGAAGTGTTGCATATAGAAAAGTAATTTAATCCAGAAACTTCCTGCACAAAGTAGGTGTCGGAGTAGTGCATTTCTATGTTCTGAAAGCTGCTATGCCACAAATTACTGTGCAAAATGAATCTTTAAAGAAAAACTTAAAAATCAGATTTCCAAGAGGTTATTTTCCTCTGTTTTGAAATGCTGTTGTTAATCCATAGGTTGTATTCAAAATGTCAGATTTATGTAATTGTCTAAAACTTTTCAATGTTTGGGTTGGGTTAACAGAAGGAAAATAATAGCATGATGGCCTGGGGTATGTGTATGTTAGGTTTGGGAAGACAGGCATCTGCCAGGGAAAGCTGGAGTTTCCCTTGGAATGGAGAATGTAACACTCCCCCCTTTCCAAATTATTATAATTTTGCAATTAAAGGCTTTTCAGGCAAAGATTTAGGAATAGAAATAACAATTCTTTACTAGGAATATTAAGAATAAAAATGTAGTAGCACAAAACAAGCAAACAAATAAACAGAAAATCCTATAAACCCTAACAGAGAAATACAACCTGACGCCCTGTTGGTCAGGGTGTTGGAAGCAGTCCAAAGTAGGCCCTCCTGGAGTGCCAGATGTAGGTCTGTTGGAGTAGAGATGGTCCTGTAGAAAAAGGGTCCAGTAATGGTGAGATGAGTCTAGTCTTCCTTCAGAAATACAGTGGAAAACTAGGATCTGTGTTCTCATGTCTCAGTTTTTATCTGGGTAGGAACGATTTGGCTTCCCCCACTGGATGGAGCATCTCACAATGGAATGATGTAATGTATCATGTCATTGGTGAGTCTTAATGGCCCATTACCAGAAGATATCCCCCTGGAGGGTGGAAAGAGATGAGGAGCAATCCCCCACCCATTTTTAACAGCTGGCCCATTACCAGAAGGCAGCCACCCCCCTCCCCCCTGACAAGAGATAAAGAAAAAACATCTCCCCAACTGCTTTCAACAGATGAAATAGAATACACTTTTTTTTGTTACATAACCCATGACAGTGTAGGCCTGTAGATTCCTTTTAGTTTTATGAAGTATCCTTTATGATAGAACTTTCAATACAGATCAGAATCTGCACTTTGTATTAAGAATGGTGATGTCTTGTAAAATTAATGAAGTCATCTAGGGGTCATCAAAACATAATATCCCTTTTCTGTCAAGAAAATGCAGTTAATGACACAGAAAGCATTGACTCTTAATGGCTCTGTGACAAGCGGCTGCTGATCACCTCCAGCACTGGGCATAGCTGGACAATTAATAGCTCCATACAAGAATGGGGAGCAGATATGAAGGGCAGGGTGACACACTGCTTTCCATGGCACCCTTTTCAACAAAGAAGGCCAAAAGAAACACACAGTTTAGCTGTCAGAAAAAAGTCAGGAGACTTTGTCTTATAAGAAGTGAAACTTCCTGAAACTTAGACTTCCTCACATGCAGAAGGTGTTGATTATTATGCATAGCAACCTAACTACATTGTAATAAATATAAACTGCATAAATTCCAAAGGCTTTGTTTAGCTTTGATTTCACTTGAAAGCATTACAGTGTGAGTCAGAGCAACAAAAAATGGAGGCTGTGGATGATTATTTATGACCTGATTGATTTAAATGGCCTGTTTGGAGTAGAGTTTTGCCTTGCTGACCTCCAGAGGTCCCTTCCAGCAAAGATTTTTCTACAATTCTGTAAAAAGTACAGAAATATCTGACTGAATTGATATTGGGCCAAAAGTTCTGCAGAAGGAAGAGCCTAATCCTAAGGAAGATTAACAGTGAATAAAGAATTTCAGACTGTGATTTTCAAGTATCAATATTCTGTAAGGGTCCAGAGTCCAGACCTGGACCCCTACAGTCTAGACTCTCTTAAAGCCCAGAGGATTTGAATGTATATAGGTTTGGTCTGATGACCAAAGTATAGGCATTACACAAGAAATAGATTTAGACAGAGGGTGAATGGCTGTGAATAGTTGAAGCTGTGTTGATGAAAGTTTTTCCATTGAGTTTGAATGTAATAGCATTCTTCAAATATTAGATCCATCTTTCCAAATTTAGCTTTTTTTAGTCTATGACAATTATGCAAATTTACTGTGCAAATTTTTTTTGACTCTTTTTTAGAGTGAGACGCATCTCTAGATGAGGCTGAGACATGGATTAACTGACCATTGCATGGCTTTGAGTAGCCCAGAACATAGGCATATTCATACAGGTACATGAGGATATCCACCCTTCATACCCAACAAATACTGTATGAGAAGTAAAGGATTTGTTTGAGAAAAAAGGTTCCAGAATTTTTGCAATGTACTTATTCTCTGTGCCAAAAGAATGGTTCCAGAATGCCAGAATATTTTTAAATTGTGTTTATCTCATTTCAAATAAACATTGATATATGAGATAACTATGGATTATTGTATTGCTTAGATTATTCTCCAAAAAAATATTCTCCACACCAACTGAAACAATATTTAATTATAATATCAAAATTTAATTTGACAACAATATATTAAAACTTCAGCTCTGTGCAATAATTTCTGGAATTCAACATGATGGTATATTTCTACCTAAAATATCCTCTCACATTATCAGTATCAGATGGAACTGTGTTACCCGGATTTCCCTGACTGTTTTCTCAATTATTTTAACTGATTAATAGATTTATAAGACACAGCAAAAAATCCCTTATTTATGTTTTTGGTCATACCTTTTTGCCTATGTTCATTTATGTAAAAATATGCTAGAAAGTTGCTACTGGGATGCAAAGTTGTATATTTGTTGCTTCTTTTCTATTCAATGATATATATTAACAAGAATATCCTTTCTTGGAATAGTCTGTCCCCTACTGCCCACAGTAAGAGTAACTCTTGTGGTTTTCTGGGTACTATGCAGTCAATCTCAATGCAGGAATTAAGAGACATTTTCTGTTCTCATTCCAGACCACATGTTCAGAGGCAGCTGATTTGACCCTAGTAAATCCTTGTTACTAGCATTTGTATTTGCATATATGTATAGACATATATAAAATATTTTAAATAACAACATACTAGTTATATTAGTGTTTCTTTGGAACTTTCTTGGAACATATGTATTATAGTGACCACTCTAGTTTAGTGGTCTATGCATGTCTGGAAGCAAAGAAAAAGAAGAATGGCTAAACTTGTACCACTAGTGTTACTTTATTCTTCTGCTCTTATCAGCATCAATCTAGATTGAAGATATTCAATGTCATGTTAACTCACAGGCAAAATTTTTGTTCTCAAAGAACATAAAATATCCTATATCTTTTAATCAAATTCTCCTCAATACTGGTGGCAAAGACTGTCTTGATGCATTGGTTTTTGTCCTTTTTCATATTTTCCAAAATTTGAGATGAAAACTGTGTTTCGTTGCTGTGCTTAAATCAGAAATAATTAAAATAACTGTTTTTCAATGGGACAGAAAGCAGGAACAAGATATCTTTGAAATCATATGGCATGCCCTATGTTCTAAAGAAGGTACTTATTTGGATTAAAGACTCAACTTCTTTCATGCTCATTAATGCAAAAATAGTTGGACGAAAGCCCTGCATGATTGCAATCCCTGTGTCATCAGACAAGAGCTATGGCACTAGCACAGTGTAATAAACTTTTGAAGTCCTAGAGATAAGGGAAAATAAGACCACAAATCTTAGAAGTTGTAGAGATCTGATCTAGTAATAAAAGTATTGCATATGCTCAGAATGGCACATACTTACTCCCTTCTGTGCCTCTAGTTCTTCCAGGAAGAAATTGTATTACTAGCTTCATATTTAAATAGTCAAAACTTAAGGCTCCTCTTATAATTCTGGTATGGCTGATGTATAGAATTTCTTATACCTTAGAATCACTAATGAGTAATACTTTCAACAACTCTGAAGTTAGATATGCACTTTTAAAGTACAGTGCAAGACTTTCATTTGTCATTCCTCATACTAAGTTTTGAATATTTTATGGCTACACTCAGGAACTGGATGGCTGCTTTAGAATGAATAATTAAAACTCATTTTAAAAAACCTGTCTTTGGGGAATGGGTGCCTCAGTGAACTAAACAATTCCTATTCTCAGCATTATTTCCCTGTAATTTCCTGACCTGATTTGTTATATATTTTGGGAAAGAAATATATGTCAAGGTATCATGAAGGGAAATAAAAATCCTAACACTTTAAGATTGCCACTGAGAATTTAGATGACTAAGCAGAAAAAAACCCCCTCTTTCCACAAGAGCCAGCTCCTTAAATGTTCATCACGTCTGAGTGTGGTTTTAATCCCTCCTTTAAAAAGCTTGTGTGGTCTAGACAGACAATAGATCACTGCATTCTAGAATTTGCCAGAGACTTTCTGGGAGATGATTTTCCTGTCTAAAAGTATTGAACAATTGGAAGTGTTTTGTGGAAATATACCAATCTCAAACAAAGTTCAAGGGGTGATGAAAGAGAGCTTTTTTTTCTATTAAGAACTGATTATTTAATATTACAAGCCAGAAGGAAAAAAGTCTAATTCAGAATGAACTTTTACCAATACAAATTAATTATGTATATTTTATATATTTTTATTTCTGTTTGGAAATTATAGATGTTAATTGGTACAATGACATTTACTATGCAAAGAAATGACCTAGTCCTAATACTTGTTTCTGTAGTATTCCCTAGATGGCTTGGGCAAGCATTTTTCTAAAGAATATAAGCTAGCAGCTCAGGAAAAGCTCTGATGGATTTCAATTCACTTCAAAGACAGTTTTTCTATTGCTTGGACAAATATTGAAAATTAAGATAGTATTCTGTGACAAATATATACACCACTATATAGAGAGAATATAAATGACATGAAGTTTCTAAGCACATATTTTGCACAACCTTACAATGAGACTCATGGCAAAATATATCTGACTTAAATTTTGTTCTGGCATATATAAATATGACACACGAGAAAGAGAGTCAGAAAACTAACAGATGTGGCAAAGTTATTTTTTATGTTCAAATCCCAGGAACATTCCAATTTTTCCAGGCATTTATTGCAAATTTCAATTGTATATCATGGGTCAGACTCTCTGAACATGCTCCGAAATAAAAATCCTAATAGCATGAACTGTGAGGATACTGCAAGATTTCAGGCTAGTGACAGACACTGCAATTTTTAGCCTGCTCTCTTTGCTGCAGATTGATTATTTTAACAGGGACAGAAGAAAGAAAAAAGATACAGAGACAAAGAAAAATGTGGGTTTGGGAAAAAAATTGTATGTCTGGCCAGAAACCCCATTGTATAAAGAGAAGTCATAAATATTTTCCTTTGTTTTTCTTTCTATCATGTCAATCTCAGTAATAGTGAAGTCCGCAAAAACTCGAGCATACGTGTTTTTAAGTGAGCAGCCAAGCAAAACATTGGATATATCCATGTACTCATTTTTTACATTAAACAGTAATTTAGAATACCGTAGGTAGAAATAGGAGTTCTGGGTTTTATTTTTGTTCATGGTGTTTTAAATGCCCTGTTTTCCAATTTCATATTTTAGCGAAGGTCAGAGGCTTCCTCAGTATTTTTCCCTGACAAAGACTGATTTGATCTTAGCCATATTTTTAACTTGCATGTGAGGAAAAGCAGACCAAACCAAAGAAAGAGGTGTTGGCTGTATCATTTGGGGTTTTAGTTAAGGTATGAAATTAAAAAGAGTACCTAGGAAATCAAACAAAAGACTATTAATTTTAAGTATTTGAAACGTTTGCCTAAACCATGAAAACTGATTCAAGTTTTACAGAACTGTGGAAGAAGTAAAGGTGTGCTTCTCTCCTCCTTTTACTTTAACTGTAGTATCCAGTTAATGAAATGAATAATCACATAAGAGGTACCCATATGTAGGATCATTCAATAAGATAAAAATTATTATAATTTCATTACATTTACAGATTTGTTTATTCACACCTAGTAAGAGGAATAGATTATATAATAATAGATAATACATAGGAATAGGTAATACATAATCTTATTTAAAAGCTAGACTAATAAGTCTAATTGCCACTTTGTAGATTTCCAAGGCACTTTCATAATTCCAAGTGATATAGAATGCCACTAATCATATTTTTTCATACAAGCATTAATTTTGATGTATACTTAGAATTAGAATTGGAATGGTGTGTAGTTATAATTAGAAGGTTTTTTGTATAGATTTATTATTTCTAAAAAGAGGTGAGTTGTTCTGAATGTTAGGTTGAATTTTTAATCTAATCCTAATTTTTTAGTCCTACATTGTTATGAGAAACTGGCAATATATCTGCTATCCTTCCTTGCCTTCATGTCTAATCACTTCATAAGTAGATTAAAAAGACAAAAATTGTGGTTGTTTTTGACTCTATTGTTGTGACTCCATCACTGGAATTGTAAATTCTTTTAAAAATAGTCTAAATTTTCCAAATATTATGACAAATGCTATGTGCAATTTCAAGTAAGGAAACTGAAATTACCTTCTGGTTGGTTGGTTGGTTGGTTGGTTGTTTTTTGGGTTGTTTGTTTGTTTTTGTCGTTGTTTGTGATAAATGTATTGCTGTTTGCTTTACTTTTCTAACAATTCAAGCCATAGAACATAGGCTTGATTTTAAGTTTTTATAGTAAAGACAAGCAGCATATCTATTGTTGTATCTATGTCTACTACATTTTCACTTTTAGAAAAGTGCATAGAGAAGATTTATGGGACACATTAGTTACAGAAGTGACAAAGTATTAACAAACCCAAAAAGATTCGAACTGTATTTATAAAATCACTGCAGAATAATGGAAGAAGAACTGGAGCATAAAAATTTAAGAAAAAAAAATTAACATCCTATCTTTCCACTTGAACATGCAAATATTTAAAATAAGATTGCAAAATAGCTGAATGGAATGTTTTCGTCTTGTTGCTTAATAAAATACAAAGTATATATAATGATACTGAGCACAACTGTATTAAATGAAAACTGATTAAATTATGAGAAAATCTGACTGTATATAACTCCTAAATGTAGAAAACTACAGAAATGGCTTAGGATATTTTTTTCTTTTTCCACAAAATCCAGAAGATATCAAGAATGAAAATAATATCTTTGAGTTGCTTTGTTATACTAACAGTGTATGGCTAAGTCCTTTTTTGTGTTTATATTTTTTGCCATAACTGCAATTTAAAAAAATCAAAATACTTTAAGTCAAGTTCTGTACCAAAGTTTCATTAAAATTTTATAGCCTTCCTTGACTTAAGCCCATTGACTTAAATTTCAAAACACTGGGTATATAGAGATAGAATGATCTCTCTTAATTTATATTAACTCTTGAATACTTATGATTTCCTTGTTTGAAAAATTATTTTTACATGTGTCTCATAATTCTAAAGTTTCAAACTTAATAAAATGTTTTACATAAGAAATACCCAACTTTAATTAACATATTTAAATGTAAATCATTTGCCAACATATTGCATTTCAGACATAATGAGCATTTTTTTTCAATTGTAACCTCAATGGTTTTGTAAGAAAGCTGCAAAACATGAATGGCCCACACCTTTTATGACAGTTTTACAGAGACATAATGAATGCAGGATATAATTTATGAGAAAGTACCAAGTCAGTTGCTCCCATAAACCTTTAGTTATTACATTGTGTGTGTACAGCAATGCTGATTTACATTCAGACCTTAAACAGACATCTAATTATTCCATTTTTCTATGCAGCATTTTTCCTTGGAAAATTAAACTATTACTTTTTTTGTTTGTTTGATTTTTGCTTTTTTCTCCTGTTTCTTTGAAGTTCTTCAGGAAAGTAACTTATAGGGTATTTTTGATTCTATTTCTATGGCCATTTTTGATATCTAATAGGCATTCCTCCTTCCATTTATTTGAAATGAAATTTCAATAATGAAATTTTACAATATTTCTAAATATATACAGTCCATGCTAATAATGGAACACAGGCCAAAGTACAAAATTGATTGATTTTTGAAATTCATTATTACAGTTTTGAGTCGGAGTAATAGAGACGATCAAGTATTCTTTACCAATTACATAAACTTTCAAATCTAACATTCATATTGTCATTTCTTGATCTTTTTATCATGTTCTCAGACGAGCCACAAAAGTTGTGTCTCTCTCTTGTTTTTTTTTCCCCAAAGTGTCAGATACAGTTGTTTCTTTCATTTACAGTACTGGTCTAAGAATATAGTTTGTCAGTTTTCATTCACTTCACATATCTGTGCCATCCTAGACTGAAGTAATCAGACAGATTTCTGGCATTTTAGAGCACATTTTAGATACTGTATATCCATCAACAAAACATGAAAGACTCTCAAAGTACGTGAAAAATATTGATTGTTTTGAGCAAATAAAACTGACAGTAGTGGAAAACTGATGCAACCATCACTAGTCAATTGTGCAAGGAAAATTTTAAGAGATCAAGGACAAAAGTTGTTTGATTCAGAATATTGAGAGCAGGAGTATTTGAAGTGTCACAGTGATTTTTGGCATGCCTCGACATGTCACAGAGTCTGCTATAACAGTTTCACTTTCATCCAAAAGGAGATTCATACGCTGGAAGTTTGACTGGTGACAGATGCAAGTTTTCACTTCTTTAGTTTGACATTTGAATTCAGTGTCATTAGCTTCTCCAGAAATTTCTCCTTCATACATTGCAAATAATTTGGCACTTTGAACAAACAAAGACACACTTACATGGTAACTGATCTGATTTTCAACTTTAGAGGTTATTTATGAAAAGGTGGAAGTATACTGACATTGTAGAACCCAAAGGAGATTTAGCAATTATTTAAAGTGACCATACAGAATATATATATTATAGGACAGTACACTACTGATACAGGGGTTAGCACCTTCCTTTCAGGAGATGGTGCCTCTTTGTCACTATTCTTGTATTAAATACATACGTACTTACTTTTACACAGAAGAGAACACTCAAGATTTGTAGATGTGCCTGGTTGAAAAAGAATGAAAAAGCCAGAAGAGTCCAAAAAAACCTCAGAAAAGTTTTAGCAGACTGCACACTAGGCATGGAAGTTGGTATATATTTTGCCCCTATAATAACAAAAATAAAAGAAATAGAAGATGAAAGGGAGAGCAAAAGGGATCACCAGTTCTGGGTCCAGCCAATAGGGTGTCCAAGGTCCTGGTGGTACCGTTCATGGTTTGTGGGGTTACCTTCCTACAGGCAAATTTTCCTCACTCTAAGATTAGCATTCTTACTCTTCATGTAAATAAGTGAGTGGTACAGTGTTCTGGATCTTCCTGGAAATTAGTTGGGTTGCTCTGAGGGTCTTCTGGTGGTCTTGATCCCCTTCTATTGGTCTTGATCAGTCCTTGACCCAACTTCTGCACTTGCGCTGTTTTTGGTGTGGTCACCATGGAACTGAACTGGAAAATTGGGTTCAGAAAGGTGCTGCTATACCTTCATGCAGCCCTCCTTTCCAGCAGATCCTGATCTAACTTGCCCACTTAAATGGTCAGCAATGTGTGAGGTGTATCAATGCATTAACTCCTTACTGCCCAGACTCCTACACCTACCTAGAAATTCAATCAACCCTCTTTCTTAACAAAGGGCTAGTCTCACTAACAAATGATGTGGTGATTGGATAAAACCTTTTGCCATGTTTTCATAAAAAATAACCAGCAAAAATTTTAAGTAGTTATAAAATCGAGAAATCCATTCATATTAGAATACAATAGATACCTGAATTCTAGACAGCCTAAAATTCAGTTGCTTCTCATTAGACAGTCTCTTGATTTTACTTATTTTTCTTCTGTTTGCCTGTCTGACGCCTGATTTTTCTTGTCCTGTCCTCCAAACTCTTTCTGATGCACAAATTTTATTCTACACTACTCAGTTCTGTGAGCTGAATATTATGGAATTCATTATTCTCTGAAATTTTACTGACATCTGGTTAAATTCTTGCCTCAAAAATTGAGCTGTCATTTCTTTTGTTTTTCCTGATTCCCCATTCAGGTTAAAATGGAGATGGTATCTGATATACTCACCATGAATTTTCATCATAAATCAAGATATTCTTTAGGTCTCACTGCTTCCTTCCTGGTCTCTGCAGCCTGAATAGAACCACTGATGCTGTATATACTTGGGTAGTTTTGCTGATTTTCTGCAACACAGCACTTCCCTCTTGCAGGTTGCTGGCAGTCACAAGATTAGACTTATCAGCATCACCAAGAAAGGTAAACTATGATGGGTAACAGAGGAGGCTGTGTCAAAGTGTATTGTGTCATCACAGTGCCACAATCCCTGTGAGTGAAGAGATGAGGGAGATTGAAAACTGGCTGAGCTTCCTGATTCAGAGGGTGCTGATCAGCAGAAACATGGGATCCATCTGGAAACCTGTCACTGGTGGTGTACCCCAGAGCCCGTTGGAGCCCACTTCTTTTTGCACATCTACATGAATGACATTAACAATGGGGTGTAAGGAATGCACTCTCAGCAACTTTGCAAACAAGACAAAATTGGGAGTAGTTGATAGACCAGATGGGTTTGGTGCCAGCTACACCAGAGTGACCTCAAAAGGTTAGAGAAATGGGTAAACAGAAATCTCAGAAATCTGACCAAAGGTAGGAAATGTAGAGAATCAGCAGCGTCAGCTTGTTTTGAACTGTTTTGTTTTTCTTATGGCTGGCAAAGTAAGTTAGCCAATTTAATACTTTTCTGTATTACCCCATTGCAATTCAGAGAGTTCTGGCTTTGAGCTCAAAGGAGCATAAATCAGAGTACATGTTTTTGTGAAATCTATTCTGACTTAGGAGACAACAAAATCGTAATGTTTTCTGGGTTTTCTTCCCATTTTTATTTGCTTCAATTTCAATGTTCCTCCCCAATGCACTTTTATTATGTTTTATGAATAAAAACTGAAGTGGTGACTTCTGAAATACCCATCTGATTACCTTTTAAAGTTTTTTCTTATAATGGTGGGTCGTTGATGGCTTTTATAATGCAAATAGGAGAGGATGACAAAACCTCAAAAAACGTCTTGTGGAAAAAGCATAATTAGCAAATCTCAGTAGGTTGTCTTCATTTTGATAGGTTCTTTGATTTCATGCTACGTTTTGCAGTGAACCATAGACTGTCCAAACATAAAAGGAATGATTTTCCAAAAGAATAATGTAGAAAATTTCTTAAAGAAGTATCAACATCTTGCAACTGGGACAGAATCACCATCCACCAGCTTCTTCTTTAAGGTAAAAAAGTAAGGACATGACAGCTATCATGATATATCAATGTATGATCTTGCAGTCTTATCAGCTAGAAAGCAAAAGGAAGCCCAGAAGAGTTATTTGTTCTCTAAAAACATAATTCTGTAAGGAAAAGAAATCAACATCTTAAAGTCATAAATGCTACTGAGTAACCCAAAAATGCAAACATAGATCAAATCACATTTTCTCTAATAATAGAAATATTTCAAAAGGATAAGAGTAATTTTTTTCAATGCAATTGGTTTCTTTTACAAATAGCTTTTTAGAAATTTTATTTGTGTGCACAGTATCCTAGGTGCAGCCATAGCTTACCAAAAATATAATGAATGAAGAAGTTAACCCCTGTAAAACATTACAACTGCATTTTCAGAACTCAGCAATAATAGATTTTAGCCATGATTTGGAAAAACATCTTTGAAAGATGACCAAAATGTTTCCTTGCTCTGTGGTATCTGTCCAATGTCTCATCTACCAACAGGAGTAGCTGAATGAAAACACTAAGCACAAGAAAAGGAGTTTAAATTCTCACCTGTCCCTGAGCATAAAGGGTCTCATGCTTCCAGTCACTTGAGACACACAGCATAGAAAATTCTGAAATTTCCTACAAAAAAGAGCTTAATATTTTAAGTCATGTTGGAAAGACAACTGTTTTCCTTGCAGCTAGAAATTCAGTCAATAGAACACTTTCCTTGAGTACAAGAGAATTGTATTTGAATTGCTACAGCTTGAAGTTGGACTTGAACCATCTGACTGTTTCTCAATTAAATATCATGCTTTATGCAGATCTTCTTCTGCTTATTTTTATATCAGTTTGTGTTGACCACAATAGCTCAGTCTGCACTATTCTTTACAGCTCCAAAGTCAAGTAGTCTGTGGAATGAAACCTTGAATTTTACCCCAGAGCTGTATTCATCATCTCTCCTCAGCTGTATCGAGGAGCTCCTGGAACAAGCTAGGGACTTAGAAGAAAAAAATTATTTTTATATATTCCATAATAACATTATATTTTGTCATAATATGTTCATCACTGATGATATGACTGTTTACATAACTAAGAGAGTCAATGGCTTTACTTTGTTACTTTTTATCACGGTGTTTTTCTTAATAATCCTTTAGTGACCAGATAAGCAATTGCTGCTTCATAAGAGAATTCAAGCAAGTGACCATTTGGTCAGTGATCTCTCTTAGAATTTTTCTTGTGGCCTGAAGCTTTGAGAAAGTGAGTTAGTTATGATAATTGCAAGGAATATTATGATAACCATGAAGAGTTTTTATATGTTTTTATACTGTTCTCTAAATGGTTGTTATTAGTGAGTAAAATGGCATGGCTATCATCTTGCATGTATTATTCTTTTATATCTTCCTCAGAAAGAGGCCTTTGTGGCAGATTTTGTCCGAATAGGGAAATAATTTTTAATGTATACTGTTACATATCTAGTTTAAGTTTCTTGCAAATAGTGCATATACCTATATGATACTGTATATATTAAAGCTCAGAGCTATGTGTGCTACATTTGGAGCTGAAATCCCTGTGGTGTCCTGATGAAATTATTTATCTCATTTCTCTTTCAATCTCCAAGGAAACACCTTTCCTAGCAAAAGCAGAGGTAGACTTTTGCCTTTACTGTGAAAAACAGTTACATGACTTGCTCATTCTAGCTGTTTTTCAGAGTATCAGAGTATTTAGCCATTCTATATTGTAGTTTTAAATGGAAGAAAATGTTTTGAACTTGACAAAAATTTGGTTTTTTGACAGGTGTAAGAAAGCAAGGAGAGAGAAAAAAAATCTAGGGCAATTACTCAATGGGAAACAAATAACTGGAATACAGTAATATCAAAAAAGATACGTAGTTGACTGATGGCAAAATGGTCTGAGGTTCCAGTACTATGTGGAGGATTAAGAAGGTACACACTGAATATTAAAGACCAAATGTTGGTCTACATGGTACAGTCTTGAATGTAGCAAAAGGAATTGGGAGAAAAAGCCTGTGGGACAAGAAAACTTGCCTATAGAAGGGCAACTTCAGTGATTCAGTTACAGAGGAAAAGGTGTACAAGAAAAGGACTACAGGCTGACTGATATAAACACTGATGAAATTATCAATGAAAGATCAGTAGCATATAATACATAATGTACTCGCCTACACACATGAGGCAACAGAGGGATTATTACTCTGCAATAGGATTAAATAAGACAATAATAATTTGAAAATAAATCAAGTTAGGCCTTCTATCGTACAGTGATGCCTCTCAAGTGGAATATCTGAAAACTATAAAAACATCTCTTTGGAGTTTTTTGTCCTCATCAGACCATATACTTCTATGAAATTTGTAAGAATTTAATATTTTCTATCCTTCACTCACTGTATGATTTTTCAAATGGAAGGAAGATAAACACAAGAGTATGAAATGTTGTTACGTAGCTTTTATAGTACTGGGTCATGGTCCTTATGCCAAAGGCCATTTTTCTACAAGTATCTACAAGTATCTACAAGTATATGAATTACTTTTAAGGCCATTTTTCTACAAGTATCTACAAGTATCTACAAGTATATGAATTACTTTTAAGGCATTTTTCCTTACTGTCAAGGGAATGTTTTCAGTTTGGTTTTCATGGTATACCCAAAAGACATCTAGCCAAATATTTAAATGTTCTTAGGACCTTAGTTCAATGACTATTCAAATTGTGCTGTCAGATTATTCAGTGGTATTTTCCTTTCGTAACATTCTCTGACTTTCTTAAAAAAATTCATTGCCAAGTATCAACCAGAAACTCTTCAGTTAAAGAAAGGGAAAAGTTTGTCACATAATATCATATATCCTTCTGCCTTTGTATTGACTTACGAAGAATCTCTCTGGTTTAAACATGGTTACAGCTGTAGCAGGGCTTCTGCCCCTGCCATGGGAAAGCTTTTCTATTGTCAGTTAGCTGGTGCAGTAACTCAGGGCATCTTGTTTTAATATAAGCCCCACATAAGTCCTGGTGAAGGACAGTTTGCCTTCTAGTGAGTTATTTCAGCACCATGGGATTGGTGCTTTCAGCTGAGAGTAAGAATCATGCTGCGGAAGCAGATATGGGAAGATAAGATGGAATTTCTGATTGACAGACACTTCACTTTACAAACTATAAAAGCTACACTTTCACAAAGCAAAAATCTTCTGCACATTTCCTGGAATGTGTGGAGTCTTTCGTGGTGACTTTCATGGTTGCTCTTCCAGAGGTTGAGTGAAAGGACTCTGTGTACACCATCATCATTTCGGTGACAAGTTACATTGACTCCTAATCTGCACTATTTCTGTGCTAGCCATAAATAGGTACCTTTATGTTGTGCACTGTTTAATGTAATCTACTAGTAGTTCTTTTGGTTTATACTGTGTAGTAACTGTGTTTAAGGCCTTTTGTCTGTTAAGCTCCTGTCTATTCAATAACTAACTCATTTTATAACAGACCTAATCAGCCATTCTTGAGAACTTGTGAACCAGAGTGATTTAGGTGCAGGTCACATAAGTAGGGCTGCTGCCAAAATCTGGGCATAAGGCAGGGTTTGTATAAAGCTCTCACTTGATCCATAACAACATAAGGTATTTTGATTGCTATACTGGACCATCATGCATTTTGACTGCTTCAATTACATATGCAAAGTCACTTCATTTTTTTTTCAAATTCCATTACAGGGAGGCAAAACCACTGACACCAGCAGAGAAATACAATCCAGAACAGAATTTATTCTCAAATAATAAAGTTATTAAACAGAAGAAAAAGTCAAAATTATTTCTGTCGAACATTTGGGTCCTCCCTCCTATGGCCATTCTCCAACCTTATCATAGCAAAAGCACTCCTCACTCTGTTTAGGGAGGTAGTAATTATTCCTTGTCAATTATATTCTCAATCACTGAACTATAAACAGCTGGTGGTGTACAGCCATCATGCAGTTTAAAATTATAGTACACTTTCTTCTATTTTTTTTTTAATTTCCACATGTTCACTAAATTTCTTGCCATAAAAATATCTTATCCTGCCTTTAAAACTGCTAAATAAAACTAGGAGAAATGATACAACAGTCTGGAATTATAATGATTGTTATGCATCACCAGCTGGTTGTAGCTCAGTGATTTCATATCTAATCCACAAGGGAAAATTGCCTCTCCCTGTATAAGATGAATTGTTTTCTCATTCTCTCAAAAATACTCCTGCCTCTAAATATACATTAAAAAAATAAAAAGGATATTATTTGATTTAAATAGTTCAGTACCTAATTTTTCCAAATGTATAAAAATAAACAAGTTATTAGTTTGTTTTCAAAGAATACATTATTAATAGTAACTAATTATGAGAATATTTCGAAATTTTAAAGTGTGTGCTAACTATTACAAATTAAGATATGCATTTTCGTCTACATATTTTATTCTAACTTTACAACATAAAATAAAATTCCATGTTGATTACTTACAGATTTTATTTTGTAGAAAGCATAATTTTTCTGGACAAGACTGACAAATGAGTCATCTATAACACCTGTTAGTGCACACAAGGGAAACTACTTAAAAGGGAGTTTCATTAGACTGGAAACTGCCTAAAAAACAACAGAAGTTGCTTCATTACTATCTTATTATTCTCCCATGTCACTCACATAAGGGAGAAATGGGGGTAGGTTGGAACCTAGTGGGGTGCCCAAACTGTGAGATCTAAAATTTCATAAAATGCTAAATGAAAACTTAAAACATAGGATAAAAGCAAAGGATAGCTCAAATTGTGATTGGCAAGAGGAAAAGACGCTAATTCCTATATAGTTTATACCAAGTTCAGTGAAGCAATGTAACAGGTCTCTCACAAGCTAGTTGGGCTCAAAGTCAGATCAAGGTTTTCATTATTTAAATAATGTGCTTTCATAGAACTGATAGCTATAAGACAGGGATAAATGTAACATATTAATGAGAAAAGAAGTTGTTTCCCCAGAAAGTACACTTCGTGTTTATTAGTGACCTTTGCACAAATATAGTATTCTGCACTCATATTCAAGCATTAGTAAGAGAACAAACAACTAGATCAGCTTCCCTGAAGTTCTTATGCTCCTTCAGATCTTTGCTAGCTCTAAACAGGTTCATATCAACTAAGTTGTCTAATGATTTTGAAATCCAGGCTTTGAAGGAACAGTTTTCTCTTAAAATATTTAGCAATAAAATATTGTGTGGGGATTTCCTTATATGGTTTTGTTTGCTTGTTTACTTGTTTTTATTTGTTTGCTTTATTTTGGTTATCTCCCACAGGGCTTTCCCATTTCAATACTAGTATAATTTTCCCAGCAGCATTTTTCTCTTAGAAAACATGTAAGGATCACTGAGTATTTACCTTAGTTCCTTCTTCTAAGATACTTTCCTGTATCTAGAAAGTATCCTCAAGCCATGAACTATTTCAGAAGTTTTGTGAGCTGCATTCACAAGAGATTTTTTTGTGGAGTAAAAATCTGCTACCCCAATGCAAATTAGAGTAAAAGTTTCTGGAAAAAAAGAAATAATATGTTGGTATTCTAGATTCTTTGGCTGACATTTTGTATATTGCCTTTGAAAATCTTTTTCATTATTAAACCTTGAAATTACATGTATCCACATACTTAGATGATATCCAAATACTGCTAACACAAACTGAGGGTTTACAGCTGACGGAATTGAAATGTATAATGTATTAAAAGTCTCTTATCATTAACAGCTTTAATCAGCCTTCATATGTAATAATCACAAAGTATTCTTTTAAAACAAAGGGCTAAACATAGAAAGACAAGCACTTTAATGTTAATAAGGGAAAACAGTATTTCCTGGACTTGATATTTTCTTTAAAATCTTTTTATGCAGTTGTCTAGGAAATGCTGTATACTCATCTTTCCATAAGAAGAGTATCATTTTTTGCCTCCATCATTAAAATTTCTAGATGCAAAAATCTATGCATACATTACTATACTCTACACTTACACATATTCCTTTTACTTGACAATATATATTTTAGGGGGTTTTCCACTCCCACTGTGGCAGAATGAGTACATTGTTGTTGAAGACATATCCTTATGCATAAATGCATACAGTTCAAAATTTGTGATAACAACATCCTTCCAATGAGTTGTAGAATAGATATCATCACATTTTTGCAGATCACATTTCTAGTCGCTTACATGAACTTTTTAACTAGGGCTGAATGATATGTAAACTCAAGCAAAGGATCATTCTATCTAAACCATATGCCCAAAATGCTGTTTAAATATCTATTCTTTCTTGCCATGGAGAAACAGACGCTGCAAAAATAGGAAGCCACGTCAAGTTTGAAGCAATGAGCATGTTGTGAAATGCCATGCTTTTCAAATTTCAACACTGTGTAGTAATATGCTAGTAAGCTATTTGATTTTTTCCTATTTTTATATGGTAAAATCATGCAAGATGTTGCCATCAGGTGATTTAAGTACAGCTATCATGTGATTAAAATACAGCATGTTGGAGATTGGGTGGGTGACACTGCAGAGGAAAAGCCAATCTGCAAGGAAGAAACAAAGATGAGACCACAAATAATAAGATATAAAAGGGATTTATTGTGTTTAAAACAGAGGTCAGTATGCTAGTCTAACTGAGCCCTGTGCTTGATCATCACAGTCTGTCCTGTCTTCTTATTAAATTCTTCACTGTTATCTTCGTTATTTCACACTCTATCCCATGTGTGTGCTGCTGCAAGAACAGAGTGGCAGGTACTGGGAGAACTGGCATTGGTTGCCTGGGTACCAATTATTGGAATCAGTTACAGGAGCATGGGGGATACCAGTGCCAGTGACTGGAATGAGTGCGGGTCTTTCACCTTCAGCCACAGGGGGGAATGGTGTGTGTCCCAAAAAATGGTTTCTGGGGGTGAGGGACATGAGTGGCATGTGAGGAGCTCAGCAGCAGTGGAGTGGAGCAAGGTACTGGTTTTGCATCGTTGTGTTTCGGTAATGGAGGAGGGGAAGCTACAGGTGTGTTTTCTATGAGCTGCCAAACCTTCCTCCATGTCCAGCAGAGCTACTGCCAGCTGACTCCAAGAAGGATGTACTGATGGCCAAGGCTGGGCCTTAGAAGTGGTGGTAATATCCCTGTGATACAATAGTTAAGAGAAAGGGGGAAAAGAAAAAAAATATTGCACTGATGTAATTGCAGCTAGAGAAGAGATGGGTGAGAATATGTGAAAGGAACAGCCCTGCACACAACAAGGTCAGTGCAGAGGGAGGGGAGAAGGTGCTCCAGGCACCAGAGCTGAGATTCCCCTGCAGTCTGTGGCGCAGCCCATGATGAGGCAGCTGTGCCCCTGCCCATGGAGAACCACAGGGATGCAGAGATCCACCTGCACCCATGGAGGAGGCCCACACCAGAGCAGCCTGAGAGGAGGCTGTGACCCTGTGGGAGGCCTGTGCTGGAGCAGGGTCCTGGCAAAGACCTGAAGACCTATGGAAAGAGGAAGACACCCTGGAACAGATTTCCTGGTAGGACTTACGACCCTGTGAGGGACCCACCATCATGCAGCCTGTGGCTGAAGGACTTCTCCCTGTGGTGGAGAACTGTTACCTGTGGGATGGAGTCATGTTGAAGTAGTTAATGGAGAACTGTCTCCTGTAGGAGGGACCCCACACTGGAGTAGGGGAAGGACTCCTTTCCCTGAGCAGCAGAGAAAAGACCTGTGATGTTTTGTGACCATTACCCCCATTCCCTTCTCTCTTTGCTCCTGGGGGAGGAGGGAGAGGGGAGCTGGGAAGGAGAGAAGGCTGGAGGGAAGCTGTTTTAAGATCTTTTTCTTTTTATGCTCCGATTTTCTTAGTAATAAATTCAATTAATATGTGTGAGTTTGTTTTGCCCATGACAGTATTTGGTGATTGATCTCCCTCTGTCCTTATCTCAACCCATGAACCCCTCCTTATATTTTCTCTCCCCTGTTTTCTGACTCCAGAGGCTGGGCAAGAAGCAATACTGTGTCATGCTCCCTGGAGGGGTGGTGGCCACACTCTTAACATCCCTAACAGTACCCCTAACATCCCTAATGTCCCTAAGTAATAAGTAAATAATATCCCAAAGTAAATAGGGAGATTAATGAAACTATTAATTAATCAATTAATTAATTAATTCCCTGTGGATATTTACAATATAGCCATCTATATCTCAGCTAACATTGGCTGAGTGTCTGGTGCTGACTTCCGTCAGGTGTCTGCAACATCTCCAGGTGGGGTGTGCATAAGGGCGTAGTGTGCATTCACCAGCAAACTCTTCATAGTCTGTGAAATAAACAGTCACCTCAAAAAACAATTCATCCCACCTTAATGTGGATGCCTCAACTAGGTCAGATAAAATGCCTCAAAAGTGGCCATTTCTGTTTACTGACTATAAGGAGGGTGAGAACAGTTCTGGTGTAACTGTCTTCATTGCAGATGTCTGCAGTTAAGTGAGATGAATTTCATCACAGATATATTGCAGTGTTTAAGTCCATGCACATAATGCTCAAACATGCACTTCCATCAGTCTGCATTGTACAGGTCTCTAAATCATGGTTGCATGCTTACTAGGCTTACTAGGCAAAAATCTGAGAACCTAAATAAAAGAACTGTTCTGTCACTTACATTCTCACAGAGTTCATGTGACACAAGATAAATGGGAAGCCTTTATGAAGAATACATATTTCTATCAAATGTTTGAATTTGTTTAGATTAACTTTTACACAAATTTTCTCTGGGGATTTTTGTTCTACACTGTGTCTACCTGTTCTGCTCTAAATCCCCTGCTGCTTGCTGTCTGGAATTCATGGAATTCACATCATTTGCATCAGTAGGATCAAACACAGATGGCATTTCACAAATACAAATGATCAAACATATTCTGCAACACATCTGTAATTTCTATTTTATAATTTTAATAATGTAAATTAGAAAGTCATAATTTTGGACTGCCAAAAGCAACAAAGAGGTTTTAAAGAAGTTTTAGTTGGGTTTTTAAAAATATTTTTAATAAATTTGATTTCTTAACTTGTATAAAACAATGTATTAGGGATTTTTTTTCTGCAAAAAGCATAGAGGCTCAGCCCTGTTAAACATTATTGGATATATATATATATTCTAATGTCAAAATGTTTTTAATATTACTCTGGCTTAGCTAGAAGTCTTCAAATAGTTCACTGCTGATGAAAGAATTTGTCCAGGCCAACTTATAAATGTGCAAGGATTTATTTGTTAGATACCCTTTTATGTTTCTCTCTTTAAAAATCTTCTCATTTTTAAGAAAAAACCTGTCGAACAGTAAAGAGAGGGCTTAAATATACTACCTCATAATTATCGATAAAGGTGTGATACCAATTATTATTTTTAAATGTTCTACACACAAGCTTCATTAATATTTATTTTATTGTTTTAATACAGGTTCCTAACATCACTGGCTTTTCCATGTATGTTAGCCTCTATGCTGTATTCCTGTTTTTTGCAAAACTACTGTGTTGCTATTTCTCAATAGTGATATATTTCTTCACACTCTAATTGGCTGAGCAGCTCAACTAAGTAATGAATTTGCAAGGATTTGCATTGTAATGACACAATTACTTTTTAAAAACTCTTCAGTCTCTGTATTTTGATCACTTTTTGATCACCTCAGAGCTTTGAATAGCCCATGTGCCCAGAATATTTGTCACTAGCACAGAAGTTATCTTCATGATACTCCTTTGCCTGAAATAAAAATATCTCACTATGCTCCTGAAATAGAAGATTAAAATGTACTTTTTGGCTGGAAATTATCAATAATGTAAAACCTTTTATATGATTCTGGCTTTTTGCAGTTTTCCTTGCTTATTCAACCTTTTTTTCTCTCCTTATAAATAAAAACTAATGTCCCAGAATAAGTATCATATATTTGGGTTTCACTGATTTCTGCATGGATCTGTTCTAAACCTTGAAAGTCCTTTTTAAATTATAAATATTTCAGTACCTCTGAAACATGGACAAAAGACATGCAGAGGGATGATTTCTTTCAACTAAGGAAGGTAGAAAAAAAAGCAGCAGTCTCATAAGCATTCCGGTGGAGGCAGAAGCTCTGCTATATATAACAACCTTTCTCCTTCACTGTGGATTTTTAATTTTCTCAAAGCATCTGGTGAGAGGCTATTATTAGCCAGATTGTTCATATCCAGGTATTTATTGAGCTCTTTAAAGAGCTTCAAGAATTTTCTGGAGAAGTTCACAGAAGCCATGTCGGCCTTTCCTAAATACAAATCAAAATTTCCCATGTGTCCACTAATCTTTAGAAGCTTCTAGTTACTTTGCTGAACACCTCAAGCTTTTCTTAAGATTTGTGTCACACTTGCCATTCTCCATTTTCAGACATAAACAGAATTTTAAGTGAGATGTTCAAAACTATCTTCAGGCCAAATGAATTCTTACTGTTTGCTCAGGGCTTTTTTTCTACAACATTTCCACAACAACTATGTCAGATAGATCCTCAGCTAAGTTGCACCCTAACTTCCCCACTGCACCTCAAAAATATCATACTTGAGAACTGTTACCCCTGCCCGTAGAGGGGCAACACATTGCGACGTGGATGTGGACCCTCACAGAGGACAGCAGGCAGCAGCAGGGTCAAACATGGAAGGCTCTTTATTATCTGACTCCAATTCTACTTATATGCATTTTGTACAGAGGGCCCAGATTGGCCCAAGGAGGTTACAGCCTCCTGACTCCATTGGTCACTGTGACCATCAGTCAAATTCTCTCTCAGAGAACAGCTGTGCAAAACATACTGATAAATTCTAAGATACAATATTGTCTATGTGAAGCAGCATGAGAATCAGGCTGCAAAGACTCAAACACTCTAAAGCAAGAAATGCAGGGGCGACAGAGAACCTCAACAATTTATTTACAATTAACAACTCAGAGAATTCATTTAACAGTCTCTGCAATAGCTCTGTCTCCTGTCAGTGTCCCTGTAGGGTTCAGGAAACTTAATCACTGATCTCAGAGGACACTAGCAAAGTGTTGCCCATGGCTATTCAGACCTCCTGACAGCATTTTCCACTGTGTCTGCTGCCTAGAATTCGAAACCAATCTTTCCTAGAAGGATTCTTCAGGAGAACCAGACAGCAAAGTTTTGCTACAGGACTTATACTAAGAAGAGGGTAAGGAAAGTATGAAAAAGATATGGACAAAATGAAACAAATCTAGCAGAGGACCACAAAGATGACTAAAGGACTAGGGTATTGGTCATATGAGGGGCTAGAGAGCTGGGACTGTGTAGCCTGGAGAAAAGAAGGCCTTAGGGAGTTTATCAATTTGTATAATTACCTGGTGAGAGGAGCCAGATTCCTCTCAGTGGTCCCCACTGATGGGATAAGAGGCAATGGATACAAAATAAAACATGGTATTCCACCTGGAAACAAAAATAACAGTAGAATCAGGTTGCCCAGAGAGCCCCCTCTACTTTGAGAGTTTCAAAACATGACTGGACACAATTGTCAATAACCTACTCTAGGTGACCCTGTTTAATAAAGCCATTTGGACCAGACGACATCTGAAGGTTCCTTCCAACATGAGCAGATTCTTCAAAGAGATGAGTTTTAAAAAAATATATTAATTTTATTTTTATATTTTCTTACTGGGGCAGACTTTAAATTTTACTGTGTAGCTCTCCTTTCAAGTTAATAAAGTGCCTCTGATCTCTTTGGCATAAGTAAGAGAGGTAGTTTAACAGTAGCACAGCATTAAATTCAGGATGCTTGGTGTGCTGAGTTATTTCCCTAGATGATTGTAAGCTGAAGAAGACTTAACTGAACATTTGTGACTTTGGTAGGTTCATCTATAACTAGTTAGTTTGAAATCATTACCACACAGGCACAGTTTCACTAAATAGAAATGGAGATATAAGCTAAGAACAGTGCTGCATCTGTCTACAGCAAAGACTGTAGTACTGATGAATAAAACACTACCTTTTTCTTATAAAACATGTGAAACACTCATTTACATTTATATCAATTCTATATCACTACTTATATGGTTTCATTGTTCTGGTTACTGTTATTGCAGTTTAACCTTGAACTTTGTCAGTCACTGAAAATAACACTAGCAAAATAGCTTAAAGGAATTCTACATTAGTAAATTTTCAGCAGACAGAATAATAAAATATAAAATTATGGGATTTATGCTAAATTTCTTGTATGAACAATACCTACAGTTCATTAACTTACATCAAGTACATTCTAGTATCAGGGCCAAGTTTCTTCCTGCTACTTTTTATTAAACACCAAAGGGAAAAAAAACCAATACCTTTTTATGCTTAACACTTTCAGAAGTCAGCATATTCTCACTTGTCCATCAGTTCTTTGACTTCCACACCATATACAAGAGAAAGTGCTGTATTGATGGGCAACTTCTCTAGTAATCCCACTCCTCTCTATCCCAAGAATCAGAAGTGTGATGAGTCCTTATATATGACATATCTAATTTTTTCATTCAGTCTTTCAGTCCATAATATTGGTTTTATCTCCTGTTTTAGGGAATTTTAGTATTTCTCTCTATATATATTGTATTGACTTCCCTTAGCTAAAGGCAAGCTTACCTAAAAGTAAAACCAGTAATAAGGAAATAAGGAAATAAGGAAAATTATGCAATTTAAGTGCATTTTAAGAAGACACCTCTCTGCTTTGTGTCATGTACTATGTTTTTCCTATTTATTTCTGATGTTAAAATTATATCCTTATAGATGAACAAATAAGTTGGTTTAAAATCTTTTTATTGTCAGTTTTACTGCAATTAATAGCAGTATTTTTAAGCCTTTCTTGTGACTCCAGATTAATGTTAAGCTTGTACTTAGTAAAATCAATCATTAGCAAGTATCTTAATCTTTCAGTGAAAACACTCTTTCCACTACTACACCAGAAGTAATAAATGCCACTACTATCAAGAACTGGGTTCCGAAGGTAGAATTTTCCTTCTAGAAGACTATGGAAACATGAATACATTGTCTAGTTCACAGAATTCCTTACAAAAATACTTTATTATGCATTTTTTCCAGTTTCAAGAATTCACTTAATGATTAATACTTGAGTATTTATTTTTGGATTATTAATATTAGAGTATTTAAACCAATGATGTTTTCTTCAAAGTGTCTGAATTATTTTAGTGTTTGGTTTTTTTTACTGAAATAAAGATGAGACATAATACTTTTTAAAAAATAAATCATAATACTTACTGAGGTTACTTTTAATTTTTTTTTTCTTATTTCTTAGGATATATTGAAAAGAAGAAGCATGTTTCTTAGAAGATTTGGACAACAATTCATTATTCCAGTATACCCCTCAGGGAAATTATTTTGCAAAGTCCGTTACATATGAAACTCTTTGACTCTTCTGTATTCAACTTTTAATTATATATAGAAAATTAAAAACATAGAGAAATTCAGAAAAAAAGCAATTTTGAGCCTACTGAAAAAGACTTAAAAATATTTGCAATGTTTGCAACATTCAGTCTTGTAGTTGTTGCTACCATTTGATATTGCCAAAGAAATACAAAAATTTCGTTATATATTCATCATCAGATATTCAGAAACAATGCCTTACTGCTGAAAATCACATTTTTAGATGTTTTAACAGGAATATCCATCAGTAGTGCTTTATATTAAAAGATACAAAAATGAAATAATGCATAAATAAAAATCTTAAGAAGATTGGGTTAATGATTTCTAAATTTTTTTACCCAGTATCCAAGATAAGGTCTTGAACTATCAGCAGTGAAATTTGCTCTATGATACAGACCATAAAAAGTTGCTAAATTACCTAGAGGAAAATCCCTACTAAGCACAACATTATTTTCTGAAACTGATATTAGAAATAAATTTTATATAATTTGGTTTTGAAATGTTTTAACTTTCTCAGGTATCTCTACAACTTTTTTTGAAAACAAACAGGCAGACAATGGATTGTTCTTCTATGACTATGCAGTAATAAGTGACTTCAAAACATTTTGAAAACTCTGTTTTCTGGTATTAGCAGCATAGAGAAAAACATGCCCTTTTTCAGCTGAGACTTGTCTCTCCAGTTAAAAGAAGAGGTGATAAGCTGTTAGTGACACATGAAGATTTAGCGTTACCAAGAGGTTTCACTTTAGCTAAGACTGAATTCTGTTCCCTGGATTTGTTACTTGAACTGCTGTTATAATCAAATGATCTGTGTGAAAAACTATGGATAACACAATCATAGTCATTTGATACTTCCACTGCAGTCTAGTTTTTTTGTGTTTCCAAATTTCTTATTTACATAATATTTCCAAGCCCTATAATTTATTTTCAAGCCTCATAAACCGTTGTGGTCACAGTTCCCAGGCCTGTGATTTTGCATGTATTTCTCTCATCTAGAAAGCAGACTTACTTTAGGTTGTTCTCACTTCATTCTGGGAACCTTAAGTGCCCATTCATACCTCTACACCATCTTCTCCATTTTGGTAAAATTATTCATCCCATAGTGAATCAAAGTGGTGAACTGGTTAGAACTGACCACAATCCTTGTTTTCTCACGTAGAATGGGGAAATATGAAATTGGCTCCTTGGAAGGCTTTCAGGGACAAAGGTTATTTTTATTCAGCAAGATTTCATCACCTAGAAAAATTTTTGTGTTCATGCTATCAGCTTCAACCTTTCCTTTACTCTTGTAACACACAGATGAAATATGGAATGTTCCTTAAAACAAAAGGAGTGAGAATAAAAATTCTTGTGCTCAATAAGGAAATACCCCTATCATTCATCTGAGCATGAACTCTAGTACTATTTGGCTTTAATTTCTTTATAGAAAATACTTAATTTCATATTTAAAATCATATATGATTTGTATTTAACATCAGATTTGATTCAGTGTGCACTGGATCAAAATTATTACTATGACAGAAAGATTATTAATTTTTAAGCTTTAACCTAATAGTTACAAATTAAATAAACACATTTTATTTATGTTTAAATAAGAAAAAGCATTTTTTCTTAGTCTTTTTATGCCTCTTTTTATATAATAGAATCAAGCAGACATTTTTAATTCACAAAAAAAAAATATTCCATTTTCCATGTTTTTCTCTTAACTAAATAAAAACTAATTTCCTTCTTCAAACATTTCAGAGTCTACACATGCCTCTTTTTTGATTGATGCAAAGAGCTTTATTGAAGGAACTATATTGAGAATTTCACTTGCACTGAGAGCAGGATGTTAGACATACAGTGCTATTCTAAGAACTCTCTTACTAAATAGCAGAACGTGATTGAATGAGGAAAGAAGCCAACTAGATTCATGGCCAGGTAATGGAGAAAACCAGAGGCATGGAATTTTTCATTCAAACATTATTACTGCAAAGGGTACTGGTCTTTCTTGGAAACTAGCAAAAGGGATATATTTTGTGGAAATGTGATAGAAAGTATATTTATGATATGCTAGTGAAAATATGAAAGGTATGGCAGAAATGTAACAAATCATGAGTGAAATGAAGAGTGTTTCAGGACTGTTTGCTCATTCTTTTCATATGAGACCTATCAGGCCTCAGACAAAGATAGTGTGTGAACTGATATTTGCAAGTTACCAAGGCGACCAGAACCCACAGCAAAAGAATGAAATTATTCCATCACCTCTCTGGCTGGAGGATTTCAAAAAGAAGTGGGAACACATTGCTAAGCTTGTTCCATCTTAGCAGAGGCAAAAAGCACACGGGCCGTTCCTGGTCTGATCTCACATTTCAGTGCACCTGGCACACGTGCAATACTTCTCAATGCTGTGCTTTCTGTAATTTCCCAATTCCTTATCTATCTCCCAGTGTGAAGAATGCCTTTTAAGTTTTTGACAGCGTTCTGTTATCTTCTACAGAAATTCCACTTCTCAAGAAAGACAGGGGACAATCAGCAGTAAATAGGTGAGGTTGCCCACATGGATATTTTTAACCTTCCCAGCTGCAAGGACACTTTGAGTGAACCTATCACACTCCTCTTCAAATCCTCTATTTTTAACCCTTTCCTCCCAACAGGTAGTATGAATCAAGATACAAAAGAGTCAAAGAGAGATCTTGACTCTATCAAGTGACTGTGGAGTTCCATAACTGAAGGTTAAGTGGATGGTAGAAATCACATGAGATACAGTGAAACAAGATGTGTGAAACAGAAATCTTCTGCATATTGCTTGTGAAATATGTGAAATATTTAACATCAATAAGTGCCTTCTATTGGCCACTTTTGGTGACAAGATACTTTCAAAATATACTCTTTTTTTCCTGATATATATTGGTCATATACATATTCTTATAACTTCTAGAATAGGATGTTACATTATAGATTGTTCTGCAGACACAATCAAACTCTCACCTCTTAATATTCAGAGTTTTCTTTAAATCATGTCACGAATCATTTTTTTCGTATGCACTATAGCAAGTCCTCCTTAACTGGAATTTGGAGTTATTGTTTAAAATATGTCTGTTCATATTTGAAATGATAGGCTAAGTTTTGAAATCATTACTATTATGTACTGGCCCATAATCTCATATTTGCACCTGGAAACCACTCTTCCTCCTCCCATACTAGGTTCACAGCCACTGTCATAGTTCTTCTATGTTTTCAACATGATCTACAAGTTAAAGAGCTTTAGTCTCATTTTTCACATGCTCTTGAGTTGTTTAGAATGATAACAGTGCTCAATTGTCAGCAAAATATAAATTATTTGGACATTTTTTGAGTGTTCTCATCAACTTATACCATGACTCTCACCTGAACCTGTGTCATCTCACTAATTTTCCTTAGATATGGACAAACACTATATGTCTTCATAACCTTTGAAGAAAAATTACTTGTCAAGTTATGCTCTTACCTTTCATGCCTGCAAAGGAATCTTTAATTTTAAACATTTACTTCATTTTTCAAGAAGCGTTAAAGAGCAGAAACTGTCATTTTGGTATTGTTACTGTTATTTTTTGATACCTGAAAATTACTCCCCCAGGGACACACTATTGTGAATGCTTTTCCTTTAGCACACTACTATCATAGAAAAAGCCTGCATCCTGCCTGTATATTATTATAATATGGTGCTTATTGAAACTACTTTAGTGTTTCAGATCCAAGACAGATTTTGTGACCTGGAGTTATTAGATTTCCTCTCGTTTACAAAAATGAAGCAGTGCAATTTTAGAAGAAAACAGCAAATAGTCTATTACTGATATTTACAGCAAGCAGTAACAATGTGAGAGAAGATACTGCATCACCTAAGGCATGGTTACAATCCATTCTCTTCATCATTTGTACAATACTTGTATACAAAAGTGTACTGTTCTAAATCATGCTATGGTTTCAATCTTGTAGTCTGGAGGGTCACACTGGAAAAGGCTTGTCAGATCTACAGAATCAGTATTTTAGTATTCATCACCTGAATAGCTTAGACTACCAGAATACTAATACATTCTCTTCTAAGCCGAATTTGGTAGGCGCTCATAGACAATGTGACAAACATGAAAAGAGAAATCAGAACTGACAGTAATGAACACCATAGCAAACAGCTGCAGCTGCTAAGCAGCAAACAGCCAAACATAACAAATTTATGTTCCATATGCCACAAAACTCTTTCAAGAAAATTTGAGAGCTTAGTGTTGTCCCACTGAATCTGGTTCCAAAGAAGTCAAACCTGGATGGTGAATTGCTTAATTGCTCTCACTGGGAATACATGGAATTGGTCAGATTTGCCGCACATGACACCTTTTAGAATGAAGAAAAAAGTCAGAGGATTTCCACTGCACTGAGTGATTGCAGACTGTGTGGTGCTAATTCAGGAGTATGTCTGTTGATGGATGAGCCTTCTTTGAGTATTAACAGTCACATCAAGGGCCTGAAAGAGAAAATAAACAAATGGAATCTTGCCCTAGACATTTACAATGCCTGAAAAACTGATTTGCTAAGTTGGGCTGGAATAATGGAATATTGTACTGAAATAATAGAATCATCAAGGTTGAAAGAGACCCCTAAGATTTTTGTCCAACCATCGAGACCACCACTGTTACCCTCAAATCACTAAACCAACTCCCAGTGCCAGATCTACATGCCCCTTACATACCCTCAGGGTGATGAATCCACCACCTCTGGGCAACCTATTCCAATGTCTGAACATCTTAAATGTGAAAATGTTTCATCTGAGTCACCCCTAGCTCAGCTTAAAGCCATTTTCTCTGGTCTTTTCACTGCAGGCGCCTTAGAAGAGACCAACCCCCACCTCACTACAGCAATCTTTCAGGTGACTGTAGATAGCAATGAAGTCCCCATGGAACATCTGTTTCTCTAGGCTAAACAACCCCAGCTCCCTCAGCCATTCCTTGCAAGAAATGCTTTATAGACCCTTCATGAGCTTTGCTGCCATTCTCTGGACATGCTCCAGCACCTCAATATTCTATTTTATGTGAGGGGCCCAAAACTGAACAGCACTCAAGAGTTTGCCCCACCAATGCCAAGTACAGGAAGAAAACTAGTCTTAAAAAATTGTTGGAAAACTCATTTATTATGGCAGAGTGAGCCTTAGTTCTCTTTGGTCAGAAAAAAAGGCCGGAATTTGCCTGAACATCATGACACTTTTACATTTTATTTGCAAAATAAACAACAACACATCACTATAAATTAATGCTATATTTCCTAGCAGGCACTGAAGATAATTGAAAATTGCATTGTTTTTGATAACTACCAGAAATGAATACAACATTCCTCTTAAAGAAATTGGCTCACCGGTTCATTAAGACATGTTTGTTTGAATTTTGCATTCATTTAAATCAATTATAATGTCTAAATGTGTTTGATTCTGTCAGATCAAATCCCTACCGAAAACTAATTCTAAATTATATTCTATTTTCATTGCTATGGCTGTACTACTCAATGAAACAGGATATACATCTGAGTGGTGACCTATGACCATTATACTGTGAAATTGTTAGCACTTGTGGTTTGTTTTTTTGTTTTTGTTTTTTTTTTTTTTTTTTTTTGGACCAGCTAATTTTCCAAGCACTGCACAGGACAAAACATATGCCAGGGACCAACTACAATTGTGTATGTGGATGCAGACTCCCTGTTCTGCACAACTGGAGTGTTCAGCTGTATGCATAAAAGCCATGCCATGCCAGGTCATCTCAACACAAGAGAGGGGCCCTTGAATATTTTATTTTAACAAAGACATAGTGTGCTGCGCATGAACCGGTTTTACCACCATCAGGAGGAAAGCACAGGCTGAGTATATTGTTAAAGTTGAATATAATGTCAAGATAATTTTGAAGGTAGTTTTTCTTCTTTTCAGTCCTGAACTAACTAGCATCTCTGAATTAGAAGTTAAAGTGTTGGCTTTTCCATGTACCTGCATCTCAGTGTTACTTGTGACTCTCCTTTTGCACTTTGACATTTCTCCAATGTCTCCAGTATTGCCTCCCTAAACTTCTACCTCCTCATCTGTGCATTGTTGGAACATTAAGTTCTACAGCAAGTCAGCAGAATTTTTCAGGAACTTGTGACTTCATACCATACCTGGCTATTCAGTACAATCATGACAAGAATTAACACACCAACAAAGCTTTATTTTGACTCTGTGTCTGTGTGGGCTTACCACTGTTGTCTATAGTGAGTGAAAATGTTTTGTTTTGTTAAATATAGGCCTGATATACCTGTGCAATTGTATTTGATACCGTTGTAACTGTTGATACACAGAAGGAAAATGAAAATAATAAATTTCTCTTACAGTTCTGAGATATAAATGATGCCGTGGACCATGATGTCTGTCCCCTGAGTAATCTCAAATACAGGGGTGGTTTTCCTCAACAGATCTATGGAAAAATAACAGTACTTTCATAAGCGTGTCATTCCCCAGTACACAGACGGAGCAATTAATGGCCCAAGAGTAATGGATTCTGGGATACAGGACTCTGTTTATGGTATCATCATCATAAACTAGCTCTAGTGGGGTCCTCTTCTTTACTGGTGCTCTTTTCAGATATGGTTGCCTAACCATATGTGAACTGGTTCACTGCGGTATCAACAAGCAATCCAGACATTTGTAAATTCAACAATAAATTATCAAAATTGAAAAATTAACTTTCAATTATCTTAGAAGGTTAAAGGCAGTTGGAAATAAATATGTCCAGCTGTTGTGAAAAATAAAAAACCCTCACAGTAAATAATTATTTCCTTTGAAAATCTAGCCCCTTATAAATAATAAAGAAGCCAAAATTCAGTTTATTTTGTCCCCATCTGTATTGTCATATATTTAGAGTAAAAGAGGTATTTTTTTTACCATGCTGTCTGCAAAGTTCTCTGAGACCAGGCAAACCTATTCACATTAGTTACAGCAAAGTTACATTGAGCTCTATTTGACAGTGAATCTAGGGTGATGGTATTCTATCCTGTCATGTTTCATTCAGCAAGAAAATATTCATGTCATATTTCCTTCGAGATGTTTTTGTACACCTTTCTTCTTCACTATCCTTTTACATTCTTGAGAGAGAGAGATTTAAAAAACCCAACTATATTTAATCTTATTATATTCCTTCCTTACCATTTGAACATGATGTCAGATCCCAAATATTTTAGTATTTAGGTGCCAATGCTGCTTATTCTATGCTCACTTGTTGCATTATTTTCAGCACCACAATTGTGTTTGTTGTTAAATTTTAAAACCTATTTAAATTAGCTTGTCATCTCTACTACTTTTGCAGTTCTACATGAATGACCAGTTTTCATACTGAGCATGATAGTATCTAAATCTAAATGTCCCTATGTTTTTCGCTCATACTGCTAGTCAAATTAAATTCAGGAAATTTATCTTCTACGTGTGAAGCAAGACTCATCTCTATAGTACTTAAATATTGCTTGCAATAAAAGCTTATTTTAACTTGCTTTTCTGGTAATACAGGAACAACTTTAAATGTATGTACTCAAGCTCATTTATATATATGATTATATATATTATATTATACATATATATTATATGTACAGATGTATATGAATGAGAATGAGCAGAAATGCTAAATTAGCTTACATAATTATTTACATGTTACAAAAAAACCCAAACAACAACAACAAAACAAAACCAAAAACCAAACAAACCAAAACAAAACAAAACCACACACACGCACAAAAAAAAAAAAACCCAACAAATTATGAACCATTGACTGGAGGGCTCCACTAGAATTGAGGAAACTCAGGCAACACACCTAATTCTCTCTGAGATCATGTGATTTTCACTGGCCCAGTGAATAGCAATCCTGTAAGCTTGGAAAGTTTGCCTTAACCTTTATGCATTGCTGCATTCCTATATTCACAAAACAAAT
>VWZU01016077.1:69326-88147 GCA_013397095.1 Sterrhoptilus dennistouni
AAATATATATATATATATATAAACAAAGTAACATTGACAACAGCTTGTATTAATTTGTGAAATATCTCAATCTCTTCATAGTGAGTTGTTACTCCTGTGTTATTTTCTCCAACTATGTGAAAAGTAAAATGTTCTTTTTGGGCGCATGCATTATAACCAAATCCATCAGCTTGAAGTAAAACAAGAATTGACGGGCTTGTGGAATCTCTGTCCATTCTAAAACAGTTTCATCTTTATATGAATACTTTTTTTGTCCTGAACTGTTCTAGAAGTAAAATTAAAATATCTCTTCCTCCACAGAATGTCTTAAGCTCCCAGAGCCATGCCCTCATTGGTGTCCTAACCAATCACTGTGTCCTGGTGCACATGGGCACAGCCACAGCCAGGAGGGTCTATCTGGGCCTCCACCAGTGCCTACTGAGGGCACTGATAAATTGTGGTGTCCCTGACCAACCTCTCTGGTCTTTCTCTTGCCCATGGGCTCTGGAGCCGCATTTCAGCTTGGCCTTCATCCCTTGGTCATGTGTGTGTGTGTGGTAGTACTGGTGGTACTATCCCCTGCCCTTCCAGGCTGGACATGATAAAGGGAACCAGACCTGACTCCCTTTTTTAGTGTTTTCCTACTTAACACTTCTGAATATTTCTTTACCAAATTTATTGAGATTTTTTGGGTTGGTGCAGTGTTTTTTCTTGCTATGATACATGCATGCTTTATAACCAAGACAGTGGGTCAGAACATGTAGAAGCAGAAAAGATGGCATATTTAGCTGAACTAATAAATTGAAAGTAATGGGAACATAGCTTGCTGTTGTTTTTCCAATAATTTGGCTTATGTTATCAGAAACCAGGCATGAGATGCTGGCGGATCAGTTTTATAAGGAGCATATATCCTCTTTTTCTTTTCAAACTCATGTATTTTCCCTCCTGCTTGCTACTAATAATAGATAAGATGATAGGAAGTTTAATAGTGAATGGCTGGTGAATCATTGAAGGTAGACTACCGGAAACAATAAAACATATGCTGGTTTTATCAGAGTAAGAGAGAATAATAAACGTATTAAATATACTGCATGAGGTCTACAGTGTATATAAATCAGTTTCTGATGTGACTTTTTGTTATATTACAATCTTAAAAACTTAAGTTGTTTGATGAAATGCAAATGGTCATTTAAAAGATAATGGAAGTACAAAACAGGGCAAAATGACCTAAGGCGTTATATCTTCCACTTTCAAGTTTGAAACAGAAGGAAAATAAAGCTGCAGAATTTGTCCCAGCAATGATAAATTACAAAGTAGTAATCAAAGTAGTTTGATATGTCAGAGTTATAAGAAGGCTTTATGGATAATAGATACAGTGCCCATGCAGATTATTTTGAATGTAAATTTAATTTCATACACAACTGAGAAGTGAAATTTCCTAAACTATATCCCTCATCTGTCAAAAAAGACTGTTTTCAAGGAGTTACCTTTATAGATTTAAAATGCTACATTATGATCAGTGGGTAGATTTCTTCTTTCTAATATTCCTCACTCTATTATCCACAAAATCAATGATGCCTCTCTGGAGTTATCTTAAAAAAATAAAATTAGTTATTATCAATATCATAAGCAATACAAATTTCTTTTCATGTTTGCTTTTCTGAATGGGTTTTTTTACCTTTGGAACAGCTTTTGCCTTCTCAACTGGAAAGATTTTCCATAATAAAAAAGAGAAAACAGAGAGATAGATAATTTCTGGTTAGGTATCAGAATAAAACAATTATCAGCTAATGTTTTGATCCTAAATAATTGAAACAACACCTCTGGCAGAAATCCATCAGTTCATAGCAAAAAGAGTATGTCATTGAAAAGGAGCAAGAGTACCAACAAAAAAAAAAAGAATTTAAGTGCCAAAGAATGCTGAAGATCTTAATTAAGTTCTAAATAGGAAATTCTGAAATAGCATCTTGTACCTGGTATCCTAAGGGTTAGATCTCTATGAAGTTGCCGCAGTTACAGAAGTTTAGCACTATTTCACTGCTATTCTACTCTCCTCTCTGTAATAAAAAACTGTTAATTCCCAGTAGCTGCCCAGTGCACACACAGCCCCTCAGGCTACAAGCTGGGTGTTAAATGTGAAGAGCTAAACCCAGGAGATGGGGTAGTGTTTCTTTACCTTCACCTTCAGGGCTCATCTCTGCTAATGGGCCATCATGAACTGAATGAATAGGCAGCTCCAGTGACCATCAAGGACTCCAAAAATATCTAATGGCTCATACATAGGACATCATTCTATTGTAAAACTCCCTGCCCTGGGGAGTACCACCTGAACCTGTCCATTGTGGACTTGAGACACTGCCATAGCTGGACAGAGGAGGACCAGAACTTCCACAGGACCACTGTTTTTGACACAGCTACAACCATCACTTCAACAGGACTGTAACAACCTCTCAAATGAACAGTGACCACCACTGTGACCAACAGCAGCCAGGTTGTACTCTGACTTTGTGGATGCAAGCCAGTTTTTCTGTGTCATTGCATTTATTGTATTTTTTCTATTAAATTGCAAATCTGACCTGGAATCTCTCTCAAAATGCTTGTGTGGGTTTAATTTCTCCCAACTTTTTATACATGCTAGGGTGTTTTTGACATTTATGCCTTAGGAAAGCAGAAACCACAAGACTTTCATTCAGTGGTAGAAAAATTAAAGTTGTTTCCCCTTTTTTCTTTTCAACAAAAGTTTGTTCTACACAGAATATATCAGGCAAAATTATTTCTTTCTAAAGAAGCAAGAAAAAAAGAAATTGTGTGGCCAACAGGACCAGGAAAGTGATCATCCCTCTGTACTTAGCACTGGTGAGGTCACACAAAAGTGTTTGTATTCAGTTCTGGGTCCTTCATTATAAAAAAGACATTGAGAAACTGAAGTGATGCTGGAGAAGGACAATGGAGATGGTGAATGAGCTGGAGTACAAGTCTTATGAGAAACAGTTGAGGAAGCTGAGGTTGTTTAGTCTGGGGAAAAAGAAGCTCAGGAAAGACCTTACTGCTCCCAGCAGTAAGGAGGTAGGAGGTAGGCAAGCAGCAACAGGACAAGAGGACATGGTCTCAAGCTGTGCCAAAGGAGCTTCAAGTCAAATATCAGGAAGAATTTCTTCACTGAAAAGATGATTAAGCTTTGGAACAGGCTGTCCAGGGTGGTGGAGTTACCATCCCTAAAGTATTCAAGAAATTACTGGATATGATACTTACTGTTATGGTTTAATTCACATGATGATGTTTCATCAAAGGTTGGACTTGATCTCAGAGGCCTTTTTCCAACCTTACTGATTTGATTCTGGGATTCTATAAAAAATAAAATATTTAGAAAGCTCAGGACTTCAGAATCACACTAGATAAAGGAACAAAATACCAGGTTGCTTAAGTTTTGTTTTACTTTGTTTTGTTTCAAAAGTACACCCTTTCACATATTACAACAAAGTGTTCAGATACACAAAGCAGTGAAAGGAATGAAAGAGCCTCACATGACACACACAGGTAATAAATCATTCTGCTCTTTCAGTCAGCTGAGCCTGTGTCACTTCTTCAAATTGCCTTGTGCATTCACTGCAACATACCATCACTATTTCTTTCTATCTGGATGGTGTTTCAGGCAGATAGCCCCCTTTAAACCTCAGCTTTAGCTAATCACTGAAGACATCAAGCAGCTGCAACTCAATGGCAACTGAAACAGAGCCATAGTCAAGTGCCATTAGTGAACATCTGGCACTAAAAGACAAACAATTTCAGTATCTCTGCTAGTGAACATATAGACACATCTAATTTTCTCTCCCTCCATACTATGCTGTCACAGCAGCTCTTCTCCAAGAACTCTATCCACATATTTCACACTAAATATTTTGTTTCTCACAGCTACCTATTACCAAATATAGTATGGGATATTGTTAGCAAGTCACTTTACTTTACTGAGAGTACAATATTATTCTTCCCTAAAGACTGCTTTTCTTTTATTCCTTTAGCCATTCTGATTTTTGGGGAGGAAGCTGGGGGTGGAGAGAAAGGAGGAATAGAAGATTGTTTTTTCCTCATTGTTTTTTCTTTAATTTAGATGGTTTTCTTGATCACTACACATCAGGTTTGTCACGATGAATATCAGTCTTCAGCATCATACTGTTAGGCAACACATTTATTTGAGTTCCAATCTTTTCAGGTTTCCTTGGTTACTGGTGCTTAGTACAGACCCCTTGATTAAACAAAGCCACTGTAGCTCTGAAAAACTGACAGAACTGGATTCTGGTTTATTATAAGTGTATAAAAATAAATTTATAGATATACATATATAAAAATCTGTATATATATCCATAACATCGTGTCAATATGACAGCATATAATATATATATAATATACATATACATACACATATACACATTCATAATTTTCTACAAATATTAACTGTATGTAGAACATTGTGTGATATATATACCATATATTAGGACTAAAAATAAAGAATAAAATTATAAAGCATACAAAAATATTCATTATAAAGACATTTCTACCATAAAAATGAAGACACAAGTTCAAGAGAAGTTCAATAATTTTCTCCTAGAAGTTCAATAGCTGCACTGTCACTTGTCATTGAGACTGCTGTTACTCTTAATACTGGCAAGAGTTCCAGATATCTAATATATCCACACACAACTGTAAGAAAGCAACCGTGGACTTTATCCAACTAATTTACAGCATACATGAATTAAATTGGAAAATGTCAGTTCAATTATTTGTTCTGCACCAGGATACGTGTTGTATCAGATCGCCCTGTTGATTGCCTTAAAACAGAGCTGTTGTAAGAAGGGCATTGAGATCAAAATACCCTCTTGATCTGGTCAACAGAAAACATCATCAAAATAGTGCATCAACCCTTAATGTACTCACTCATGCAATGTTTTGTGTAGATCAGTTTTCACCCTGCAAAAAGGAAAGACAAATTATATATAGGATCTATGAATGTCAGAAATGGTGAAGATGTAGAGTTAGTCGACTCAGACTGGTAAAGTTGTGAGGGGAAATATGACAGTTGCCTATAAAATCTGTGGGTTGTCCAGTGAAATGAGTGGGAAGCAAATTTAAAACCAAGTACTAAGTTCTCTGCCAACCAGTTTCTGATAGAGGCCAGGATGCCATTGGCCCTCTTGGCCACCTGGGCATATGTTGACTCATGTTCAGCTGCTTGACCGGCACTACCAGATCCTTTTCTGCCTTTTCTGCTGGGAGGATTTCCAGACACATTTCCCCCAGTCTGTAGCTCTGCATGGGTTTGTTGCGATCCAAGTGCAGGATCCAGCATTTGGCTTTGTTCAACCTCATTCTGTTGTCCTCAGCCCATCAATTCAGCCTCTCCAGATCCCTCTGTAGAGCTTTCTTACCTTCAGCAGATTGACATTCATGCCTGATTAGGGGTCACCTGCAAATTGACCTGTGATGACCTCTTCCAGATCATTGAAAAATATATTAAACAGGACTGATCCCAGTACTCCTGGGGAACACTGGCTGCCAACTGGTTCTAACCCCATTCACCAACACTCTGTGGTCTGACAAGTCAGCCAGATTTTACCCAGAAGGCTTAAGCAGCCTGTTTCTCTAGAAGGACGCTGTGTGAAAAGGTGTCGAAGTTCTAACAAAAGTCTTAACAGAAAGTATTCATTGATAGCACAGTCTAGGTGCAATCTCTGGTTCTACCAAACCAGAGGAAGGTATTCTCTGTTTGTATTCTACTCCTATGTTCCTTCCCATATTTTAGTTATTTACTGAAGTATATGTTGAGACATATTTATTAACTGATATATCTATTGAGCTGAATAGAGTTTTTACTTGAACCAGTAAGGACAGTTTTATGTTTTTGAGTAACTATGTTCATGGTCAACTCTTATTCAACTTGCAAGACCCAGAGGTCACTTTCTATGGCACTGCTTTCCAGTATCTCATTCCTCAGTCTGTCCATACATCCAGAGTTGCCCCATCCCACGTGCAGAAACCAACGCTTTCCCCTGTAGAACTTCATATGGTTGGTGATTGTCCAATCCTCTAAATTTTTGTGGTCTCTCTGCAGGGCCTCTGTCCTTTAAGGGAATAAACAGCTCCTCCCAGCTTTTTATCATCTATGAATTTGCTCAGTATCCCTTCCAGTCCTGTGTCCAAGTCATTTATGATGATGTGGGAGAGAACTGGACTAAGGATGGAGCCCTGTGGGACCCCCACTAGTGAGAGGTCACCAGTTGGTATCACCCCAGTGAGTCACTATAACCTTTTGCACTTGACCTGTGAGGCAGTGCTCACGCATCACATGATGTGTTTATTCAGCTGAGCGTGGGACGTTTTATCTGGAAGGATACTAGGAAAAACAATATTGGAAGTTTTGCTGAAATCCAAAAAGATCACATCAAGTGGCTTCCCTTAATCCACAAGGTGACTTCCCTTGTCATAAAAGGAAAACAGGTTTGATAAGTAGGACTTTCGTCTTATGAAGCTGTGCTGGCTGTGGCCAACAACTGCATTGTCTTTCTGGTGTTTTTCAATAACTCCCAGAACAAGCTTCTCCATAAGTTTACCAGGCACTGAAGTGAGATTGATGGACCTGTAGTTTCTGGGGTCCTTCTTCTTGCCTTTCTTTAAAAGCAAGGCAATGTTCACCAGCTTCGAGTCATCTGGAACCTCTCCAGATTCCCAAGACTGCTCAAAAATCATCAAGAGAGGTTTTGCAGTGACATCAGCCAGCTCTTTGAGGATTCTTGGATGAATCTTATCAGGCCTCATAGATCTGTAGGGATTCAGTGAAGCAGCCAATCCTGCAGAATTTCAGGGTTGACTGGGAGTTGATCATATTTAATTACATATCCTCTGCTAATTGATTTTTTCTGTTGAGCAAATTCAACACAAAACAAATAGGAAAACATAAAAAATAATCAGCGTCCACACACTAACCATCAGATAAGTCAATAGAAAATAAATGTTCTGAAGTATTCTGCCATGGTATTCAATGTATTAGTAATGGAAATTGCCCTAACATATTGTCATATTTTTCATATTTGCTAATAACAGCCAGTTATGAAATAGAAAACCACTCTTTTGTCAGTCACGTTGATCTTTCAGATTGGTTTAATACACGCGAGGAATTTGTTTAGCTGGATAAAAAAGCTGACAGTGAACATGTAATGTCATAAACGGCTTAACAGATCACATTTCCCATTTTTGTTTTGTATGGGAAATCATTGAATCAGAATTCAAGCAATTTCACACTTGAAAGAAAATGTTTTTATTTACAACACTAAACTGAATAAAGTTCACAATTTCAGAAAAGTTCATAGTATAATCAGAATCTATCAGATCACAATATAAGTAATATAATCAGAACAGTGCTATGCTGGATCTGTTGAAGATTAATTTTTGCATACTTTTTCTTCCATTTTGAATGAAGAGCAAAATGCTGCCTGCACCTTTTATTTCTTAAATATCTAACTATATTTTGAAAATTATGACCAGGTACAATCAATCATAATTGTGATATCCAACTTATAACTTCAATGGCAATGGATTCCATTAGAAAATGGAAAGATGAGTGCCTGTGAGTATCTTTTCCTGACATGTTGGAAAACTTTCTGGAAAAAAAAATAGGATGAATGAGGAAAGGAAGAGAATAAAAAATGGGAAGTTCATTAAATCTGTTTTTGGAACCTATAGAAATTAACAAACTCCATTACCTATTAATGAGATTTGTTGTTACAGAATCTTGCAAGGGATTCTAAATATAATCCTGCCATTAAGCCCATCTGAAAATTAAGCACCATGCAGTTGCTTGCTCAACCTCCCCTCTCTTTCCTTCCACCCCCAGGGAATGGGGAGGTGAATCAATGAAAAACTTGTATAAGAGATAGGAACAGTTTAAAAATTAAAACTAAAGCAAAATATAGTAATAATGGTAAATGGTAAAAATATTGATAATAAAAAGAGAAAAACAGGTCATACACGATGATATTGCTCACCAGGCACAGACCCATGTGAGATCCCACTTCCTAAATCCAGACTGGCTGTGCTTCCAGGTAACTCCCCCCAGTTTATATATTAGGCATGTCATTCTGTGGTGGACCAGGAGAACTTGCCACTTGAGGATTTGTTATGGTGAGAAGGGCTTCTCTCTCCTATGGATCCCTACAGCAACATTTCAGTATCTTCTAGGTTCTGTTATTTCATTGGTTCATTCAGTTGATGTAAGCTTATGTCACCCTGGTTCCACCCGTTTTCCATATATGTTCCCCAGAATGTTCTCTCTTCCTTTGATTCTGTGTCCCCACCTATCCACCCTGGTATTCCTTACTGGTTGTTATACTTTGTCCCACCTATGTACCACCCCTATGCCCTCAGACCATTGGATCCGATGCTCTGCTCCGCCCTCACTTCCCCTGTACTTAAACCTATACTGTACATTATCGCCACCCGCCTTTGCCTCCGGCTAGCTCTTCTGAGGGCAGCAACCTTCCCTAGCGAGTTGCCTTGAGCAAGGCAGCCTCAGCCCAGGTGGCGCAGGGCACCTCGGCAGATTTCAGCTCTTTTGTGAAGTCCAAGACTATCAGTCCGGACAAGGCTCTAGCTGTTGGAGGCTGCTCTTCCTGGGCGGGGGGTGATCGCAAGCGGCGCAGAAGGAAACTCAGGAGCCAGGGATGGCCTCCGGGAGGCTTCTTTACTTCATCTCTGCCGACAAACCGAAGACCCTGAAGGGCTCGGCTGTCAGGGTTTTATGCACCTACCAAAGGGGGTGGGGTTTTACCAACAGCCAATGGGGTTAGAAACTGAGGAAATGGACCAATCAGGGAGAACATTAATAAACAAATTAGGGGATTGAAACTTGGACCAATCAGGGGAAAGATACAGAACTGACCAACCAGGGAACAGAACTGGGGTAGCCAATCCATAGCTGAGGGGTGCTCATGCCCTGTCTGCTCTCCAAGGGAGTGCAGGGTCCATGACTCTTTCAATGTCCTCTTCGGAGGCAGAGGCCTCCACACTACATCATGTTTGGTTCTTTTGTCCCCAGTCCTCTTTGTTGCGACTTCAATAAACTATAAAATAAAGGAATTAACTCTATTCAGTTGAAACCAGGAAAAATTTTGCCTGTTCTCTAACTTTGGAAGTAGTACTTTGCATTAAAGAAACCCCTGAAACAAGCTAAGCTTGGTATACCAATTATCTGAGTTGGTCAGAGGTTTTTTGAGTTAAATAGATTTTCCAATGAGCTGTATTAAAACATGGATTTTAAAATCAAGATGCAGGTCTGCAAAATTGCCCTGTTTGAAATGTGAAATGACCTAATTTCTGCAATCCTCACATCTTTTATCATTAAAATTCTGCAGGAATCTGAAATTTCACATGTGTTTGTACCTGCATCACCATGATATAATTAATGAGAGATGGGGCTGCAACAGCAAAACAACCTCACGAAGTCCCATTCACCTACCTCCTAAAAGGATTAGTCACTTGTTTGTGCCCAGTCTGTTGCACATTTATATATAGAAATATGACTAGTTCCTTCAGTTGATTTTCAGTCTGGCTTTAGTATCCTATTGACAAAGCTGAGAAAATTGTATGTTGCTTTACAGATATGAATGCCTGCCACTGATTAGGCAGTTTTACTGTTGAATTCTCAAAAATATTTCCTGATTTTTTCAGCCTGTGAAATCTGGGGATATGAACATTTTATAGGCTAAACAATTCAACAGAAGTTCATTACTAAATCTGGATGGATTGACTCTGTCACTCTGTAGTGACAGAGAGCCACTCTGTAGTGGCTTTAGAGATTGCATAATGGACTCTCTCCCCATGCCAAAAACTGGACATGTATTTTTCACAAAATCTCATTCACACAAAATTTGTAATCAAGCTGTGGAACAAATACTGGACAGTCTTGTCCCCATCTTTTCAAGGATTACTGTAGCTACTAGGCATTCTCATGTTCAGCCTTGTTCTTCTCTGGCCAAATTAGTTTTCAGCTTTTTAATACAAAGTAGAACACTCAGTCAAAATCTATATCCTTTCCATAATACATAACTTAAAGATAAAAAAAAAACTTTCAGGAAAATGAGACTAAACTGTGGTTTTTTAGTCCCACCATAAGGTAGAATTATCAGTAGATCTTTTAAATCACAGATGAGTCTTCTATCTACTAATTAATTGCTTAAAATTTATCTTTGTAAAAAAAAAAAAAAAAGTTTAAAGGTAACTTAGCATAGATATACAAAACAGACCTTGAGTGCCCACTACGAGAGTTTTCTTCAGTTCAAATCACAATGTCTCCAAAAATCATGACTGACTAAATGAATAATAAAGAGGCAAGATATACAACTTAACCTGCACTGTTTCCCATCCCTGTAAACATTTCTTAGGCAGCCAATTTCTCCCATGCACTTTGGGCATTTACTTAAGATACTGGCTTCAGGGTGTCTGCCTTCATGACTGCAATGCATTATTTTTTCGATGTATGCAGAAAACACTGAGGATTTATGAGCAGTGGGCAAATATGTAGCTAAGTATCTTCTTAGGATACTTGGTAGTATCTAGTTATACACTATCCTAAAATTCCTACTAGCTATAGAAATATGTTTTCTCTTTTTATGCTCTATTTAAGTGTTCTTCTTTTAATTCTCCTACTACCTGTAAAAATGCTTAATTCTTCAAAATTCTGTAACAAATATCATTAAAAATAACCAAAGAACAAACCCTTGCAACTGTGCACTGCAGCTGATTTCTAGTTCTCAACTTTTTCTTCACTCTAGAAGCATTTTTGGAAATTAATAACATAGTAAAGTAATCTTCCACAAAGCTATGAGCCTAAGCTTTCTGTAAGCATTTTCTGCTAGCTATTACTTTTCACATCTATTCCCAGTAGTGTAAATCCTGATTTCTATAGCTTGCATCTTAGAAGATATCATATATCTTTCTGTTAATATTGTAAAGAGTTTCACTATACTGTTTCACATAGCTTACTGAAACTTCACATTAAGAAGATAAAATTCATAGAATCATGGACCAACATATTTTATTTTCTGTCTTTAAACAAATTTTTGGTTCTGGAGTCAACTGTGTGAGTACTGCTCTACAGCTAAAAGAAGTGAAACATGCCTGTGTCCTTCTTGTCACAGATAAATCTCAAACTGGGCAATGAAAAACAGAGCTGCATTATCCTGGGGGGAAAGTGTTAGATAAAGAGAAAAAGATGACAACAAAATGATGGTGAAATGGTAGCAGGAGTGAAGAAGAAAGATGATGTTGAAATTTGTAACAGCAGTGTAGAGAAAACGTACAGCAGAAATATAGGCATGGTAGTGTCAGCAGCCAAGACAGACTTCTCAAAGGAAGGCCAGACTTCTCAAAGGGAGCCAAGGGTCTCAATGAGTCAGGAAGGAGCAGTGTTCTCACCACCAAAGGATGCAGTCCCACAGCATTTGAGCAAAGATGACATGTCTGGGGACAGGAAGCTGTATCAGACATAGTCCAGTAATAGTCAGGCAAGTTTGCAGGTCTAAGTCAGGCAGGTCTAAGATCAAGCTGTGAGTCACATCAACAAGCCAAAATTTGGAAATCAGCAAGGTACATGGACAGGCATAGGGACACAGAGACCACAGTTCAGAGAAAGAATAACGGTGGCTGAGTTTAACTACACCTCCCAAGGGAGCTAAGCATATTTTAGACATATTTTACCACAGTGTTCTCACACAGCTGTATCCACCACAGTTTGACCCCAGATTACATTGATATGTCTCATCAAGATGACCTTGAGCCCAGCACAAACTCCTGAGAAGTGAAAAATAAGGTGACAAAGACAATTGCTGAACTTAGAGCCCTGACAGCCGAACTTTCATGGTTTTGAAGGCAAATAATAGAAGGTAAGAGGAGGATAGTATGTGATAAACAGTGAAGGAATAGAAAGGTAGTTGTAGGGCTAGTGTTATTTTAAAGAGAGAGTAGATGAACTGAGAAAATAGTAATAAAATCTGAAATCCTTATTCTCTAAAGACAAGAAAAAAGGAAAGCTGATTTATTTTATTTTTAGATCCTTTGGATCCTGTGTTATCTGCTTACATTACCAGCTGTCAGACCTGCTTTACAAGTGGAGGGAAAAAAAAAAAAAGAACTCCTATGTATGCTGGGGTTTACCTATACACTGCATGAGAAAAGTAGTGTAGTTTTGAGATGTGCAAGTACTCCAGTTAGCTACAAGAAAGATAATGCTGATAATTTTACACAGACAAGAAGGAAAGATGAACATGGAAGAAGTTCAGGTAGACAGCAGCTGTAACACACCATTACTTCAGCTATAAACTGAAGTTGTAAGTACATAGAGAATTAGAGAAGTTTATATACCTGAATGTCTGCATAGGCTATTCACATTCAGGTCAAGTGTTCAGGCTTTCTGCAAAGAAAATGATTTTCACCAAAGAGATCAGCTTTATCTGGAGATGTAAATGTGGTCTGTACATAGGGTCTATACATAGTTCAGAAATTCATGACCTTTTAGTCTTAATCCCCTACTCATATTGGTAGTTCACATGTTATGCAAATACATTAGTAATTATTTTTTCATTTGTACAGGTAATAAATTAATGACAGTACTTACAACTGAGTTTGTTTCCTTCTTACCTTCTTTTTTTTCTTTCTCTTTTTCTCTTTCCTTCTTACCCCTTATTTTCCTTATGTTTATCTTCATTTTCCAATTTCCCTAGATTTCTTGTTCTCTAAGACAGCAGAGGAACAGCAGTTTAATGTCTTTCTTTTCCTCTGCATCAAGAAGAAATTTTTATGATGACTGATTATTGAAATTTAACAAAATTCAGGTACACATTTAAAAAATTATTTTCTACTTTATTTTCCCTTACCTTCAGCCAGTCAGTCATGAACTGCTGCTCCCCAATTGCTTTTAAGATGTACATTGATATATATTCTAAAATTAAATGGGGACCTAAGTCTCTTACTGAGTTCGTTTACAATTTAAGGAACTGTTCAACACAAATAAATGTATTAGAAACACACGTTTTATTTCTTGATCAATTATGATCAAGAAATAAAATGTAACTTGTGTTACATGTATAACTTTCTCACTTTATTTTGTCAACAAAAAACCTAGTTTGTAGAAAGAAAACTAGGAAGAGCTTTCAAATTACATTAGAGTGTGATTTTTTACCGTACAGTTTGCATTATTTGCTGTTAGTTCACATTATTATTGACTAGACAACATTTTTAGACTAGCCTGTGAATCCAATTCATCCCACTAATGCTACCTATAAAGTTGTGAATGCAGAGCAATGCATGACAATGAAAGGCTGTATGTCATTGTAGGATAGATAGGGACGTGGGGTTCTTCTAAACATGCTATGGGGAAATTTCACTTTCGTTGCTTTGAAAAGGGTGCCTACATTTCAATTCTAGCAGAAATCAGAGCCCAGTGGTCTTGTCTAAATTCTTGTTGGAGTAGTTACCATCTCAGTATTAAAAAAAGGTGACATAAAACAAATTTCACCAAAGAACAATTTTAGCAAAGGGAATCACATCCGGTGTTGAGTTTTACCTCTTAAAAACATGATACAGGATGTTTGTTAATATGTAATTGATATAATAAATATCAATATAATATGCTTGTTAATATATAATTGATATAATAAATATCAGTAGCATTATACAAAACATCTCCAATCATTCCCTTTGGCTTATCCTGGAAAGAAACTTTACCGGGGTTTTAAGAAGCATGTCCTTTCCAGCCTCTCTGTTACCTTTCTGCCATAAAATTTGAGTTACTGAGTTCTGTGAAAAAACAAACAAACCAAAAAACAACCCCTCTCTTAGTAGATCTTCATGCAGTTTGTGGAACCCATTTTACCCCCATCTTCAGCAGTTAAGAACCAGTTTATATAATCCACCAGAATGGTGGAGTGGAGTTTAATAAAATTCAGATAGTCATTTAAATAATTAATTTCTATTTAATTTTTCCTTGCCTGTTGTTAATCAATTGTTCTCCATTGTCTAATGGAGACCAGACAAACTAACATTCAGAAGCTACATTAAAAAATTCAGTTACACTTAAACAAATGCAAAAGGAAAAAAAAGTGCAGTTGAATAGTCACATTCTGATATGGAAATGAGTTCTTAGCATTAACTAAATGCATTAAGTTCAGCATTCATAAATGATCAAAACTTGCTTGGTAGTTAATATGATATGGAAACACAAATGAGCTCTATTAGGATAACATTAAATATACAGGCCTGCATATATATGTATGTTCTTTTGGACTAAAGTGGGTTATTTGGCCATGTTCTGCAGCTTCTTTTTCATTAAATCTTCTCCTTTCAGCTTAAAAACAAAGAAAATCCTGCATAATTTCTTTAATACTACAGAGCTAATGAAGCATTACTAAGAATTTTAATGAAAGCTTTCAAGAAAAGAAATAAACGTAGATTACTTCCGTATATTTGATAGGAAAAAGTTAATTCCAACAATAGCTTGAATTTAAGATTTGAAAAATATTTTTTCAGCATTTTATAATCCCTTTAAAATTGCTTTTAATCTTTTTTCTGTTTACTAGTGAGTCAGAAATTACATTCTGAATTAAAAAGATGTGATCTAAAAGCCACCTGCAAAAGTGTCAGCTTTATTAGCATTCAGATCTTTTCTTGCTTTAAAGAAATGCTCACACTGAAAATTCACATTATTTAGTCTTTGTGAAAAGGAAGAAGTATAACTTTGTGTACTTGTGCATGTGCAGTAATTTTTGAGAGACTGATAGGACAAAAATCCTGATTGTTAAAACTGAACACAGAAATTACAGCTAACTGAGACCCTTTTCCCTTCTCCATCTATTCTAAACAAACTTAAATCAACCCTATGCTGTTCAGCCTTCTGAGAAAGTTACTTGGGAGAAAGGGCAGACTTCCACCTAGTTGCAATTCTCTTTTCAGATAGTTGCAGAGAGAGATAAGATCTCCCCTGAGCCTCCTTTTCTCCAGAATAAATAACTCCAACTCCCTCAGCTGCTACTCATCAGATTTGTGTTCTAGACCCTTCAGCTGCCCCTTTGTCCTTTTCTGGACATGCTCCAGCATCAGTTTTTAGAAAAAAAAAATCTTCTTTGGATTTCCACTCCAAAATCCTCATTGTTTTCTGGTCTCCATTAAAATTTACGAGAGAAACAATGACATAGGTTTGCAAGTTATTCTGTTACACTATTTAATTCCTATATTTATCTAAGCCATCAAAAGAGAGATTTTTCTATTGGGAAAACATGGAATTATCTCTGCAAGAGATAAATACTAAAAATAAGCAACAACCTCACAAAATGCTTTCCGCACTATTCAAGGCTTATGATATTAAAAATCAATACGCAGCAGTTTCACTCTTGTAATTAAATTCACCAGAAATAATAATGTGATAGCATTTTTTTTGAGCTGAATTCTGTAGAGCATGTTATAAAATCCTATTTTCAGGTGTGGTCTTTGTGATCATAAATTTTGAAATGCAACAAATTGACAGTTTTGATTTCAGCGTGCTAAAAATTAAAATGCTGATTTTCTTACTGCTGTTTTCTAATTGGTTCTGTCCTTGAGGTTGTCTTGGTTTGAAAAGACAGGTGTCTGCCAGGGAAAAAGTCAGAGCCTCCCTTGGAATGGAGAATGTAAACCCCCTCCTTCCAAATTATTATAGTTTTGAAATTAAGGGTTTTTCAGGCAAAGATATGGAAATAGGAATAATAGTTCTTTACTAGGAATATTTAAAATAAAAATGTAGTGCAAAAAGAAACAAACAAACAAAAAGAAAACACTGACAAACAGAATACAATTGGTAGTAGTCCAATTAAGTCCTCCTGGAGCGACAGATGTAGTTCTGTTGGAACAGAGATGATCCTGTAAAAGGGTGTAGTTTTCTTCTTAAGGTCCAGTGGTAGTGAGATGGGTCCAGTCTTCCTCTGGGAATCCAGTGCAACAGGCTGCCCTGGTGTTCTGACTCTCAGATGTTATCCAGGTAGGGACTCTGGGCTCCTTCCCTTGGGTGGAACATCTCACAATGGGAGGATGCAATTTTATCAGTCCTGTGGTGAGACTCAATGGCCCCTTAACAGAAAATCTTCTCCTGGAGAGATGATGGGCTGTGGAAGAGATAAGGAACACTTTCCCACCTGGTATTAAAAGCTGGCCCATTAACAGAAGACACCCCTCTCCCTCCTAGAGTCACAAGGAACAGGTCATAGAAGAGAAAAGACACTTCCTCAACTGGTTTCAACAGATAGTAATAGAATACATACTTTTAGTTACATCTTGCATTGCAATACAAGACAGAGGTACAGTTCTGTTGAATTCTTACTTCTGAGACTGAACAGTATCTCAGGAGTCCTGCAGGAATTAAGTGATTCTGAAGTGAGAAGGCTCACTCATACATTTATGTTACAAATCAACTGCAATTTTGAAATGTATCACTAGACTGTAATGAAAAACTTCAGGTTCTCTCCTTCATCAAGAGAAGGCTGAAGAAGCTGTAGAAGCATTCCATATGTTTTAGACATATAGGCATAAGCAAAAATCAGTAATACACAGTTTTAGTGTAAGAATTAGGCAAAAGAATAAAATGTGGATTTATAGTTATTCAAATTAATCAAAGTAATTGCAATTGTAATTAATGTGCAAAAGGTCAAAAATTGTGTCCTCTGTATGTAATACATCTTATTTTATCAAAGCATTATTTTCATCACTGCTGTGTATGAATGTGCATACTAGATGTTATCTCTGAACTGTGTGCAGTGTAGTGTAGTACAGCTGATCTTAAACATACTGATACAGGTTTTACTTCAAAATATGTGGCTTTAAACTTCGTGAATCAAATTTTAAAAAAGGAATCTTTTGGGACGTGGAGTTACTTTGCTAGCTGTTTGTTAAGTGTGTTGTGTCTAAGAATTTTCATTATTTCCTTGGAAAACACAGATAATTTTTAAATCTGAAAGTTCAAATTGATTCACAAGAACAACATTCAAGATTTCTTCTCATAATTAGAGAAACAAATCAAAGCTTGTCAAGTCCATGGACACCAAAATAACTTGAATGACTTTCAAGTATGAAGGAACAGAGAAAGTGAGAGGGAGAAAGGAACGTAATGAACTGGAAGCAAATGTATATCATACTGTAAACTAGTATCTGTGTATGGTCTCAAAATCTGTAGGATAAAATGTATTTGCTGTTGATATTATATCCTCTTGAGACTGTCACACGCTACATAACTGCCACAAAATAACTCATGAAAAGGTAAGTTGTTTGGTTTGCATTTTAAGCAAATTTAAAATGAAATGTCTGAAATACATCAAAGAACTGTGGGGGTAGTAACACCTCCCTTTTTAAGTGGCTTGGATTCCATACCACACCATGCATTTGCACAGCCAGACAGTCTCCCTTTGTCCATTTGGACCCTAGTGTCATTCTGTAGCTAAATTTTTTTGGCAGGACAAACTCATATGGAAACTCCATGTAGCATAGCTGAATTTCATCTAGTTGTCATGTTTCTGCTTCAGAGAATAATTCTTCATCCTGTGGTGTAAGATTCCTTGATAGCTTTTGAACAGCTGTCAAGTAAAATTTTATTTCTAGATATTTTCTTCACCTTCCAAATCAACTGTTGATTCCCACCTAGCAGGAGCAGAATATGAAATATCTCATACTCCAAGTTATGTAAAATCAACAAAGTCATCCACCCAGCTGGTGTGCTGGTATCCATGGTCAGCAATTGGAACTCAGACTTGGACTTATATTATTGACAGCACATGTCAAATCATAGGGCAGAATCAAATTCAGTAATGAAAGAAGAAACCATGCTGTGCTAGTAAACACACATTTCAGTAAAGAAAAATTCAGCAGTAAGCAGTGGGATTCTGCCTAAACTGAGCAAAAACTTTTGAAGTTTAAATGCATGCAAAAAAAGACTACTAATAACAATGATAATAACAACAACAATGACAATAATAATAATAATAGCTATATGAAATGAAACAACCAATGACAGTGAATAAGAAATGACAACAGACAACAGTAAATCATAATATCAGCTAGCTGATATGAATTTAAAATCTCTCAAAGAAGATTTTTCTCAAAGATTTTTCAAAGGAATTGGAAAGAATTTCTCAAAGAAGAAGCTAAGTATTCACAAGGAAGCTTTAAATGCATGCCTAAACAAGAAAAACAAGTACAATTCTTCTAAGGTTAACAGATGAGAGGGCCTGGGAAGATTAGGAAATTTAATTGAATGATTCTTACTGTCCTGCTCACTCTAGGTTGTTATTCATAGAGAAAAGCATACTAATGCAAGATAATTTTTATCCTCTCTGTTGAAAAACAAATTATTAAAGTTATATATCAGAAGCAATCAAAGCAAAGCAAAAAAGAAAAAAAAAGACACATTTTACATGAAATTCATAGTTCTGTTTTTATTTTCTTCACAAGATCATAACTTGTATGCCTGAATTTTTTGGGGGGAATAAGCAAGAATTAAATATATAAGACTATATGTAGTATATATTAAAAAGCCATTACTCTTCATCTAAAAACTGTAAACAATGTGTATATCTTGTAATAACAGTTTTGTACAACATGATCAGAATAGAAAACAGTCATGCCTGAACTCTTACAGGCAGGTAAATATGTATACACATATAGGAACATATAAGTATGCATATATTCTCACTGAAAGAAAACCTGGATATTGTTCTGGTAATTTTGAAAAGGCTGTAATAAAATAAATAAATATAAATATATAAATAATGTATAATATA
>VWZU01016077.1:93775-170803 GCA_013397095.1 Sterrhoptilus dennistouni
CGTCCCGCTGCCACCAGACCCCGGCCCGACTCCCACCATGAGACTGCCGCCACGTCGATTGCGAAATAACGCCCCTCCCGCCCCGGGGCGACCCTGTGCCACCAACATGTAAATTAAAAACCCCAGTGTAGCCTGGGACTCTTTTTAAAACCAAGAAACTCCTACAAAAACAAATCAATGTAAAATTTAAACCCACAAAAGACAGTACTAAACTGTGTATACCCTAAAGTATTAATGAACAATTTTTTGTAACTCGCTGTAACCTAAAAAGTACCCAAGAAAAAGCAGGACCCCAAACCAACCCAACGAAAATAAGAACTCCTCACACCCCCGATGAGGACGGAGTTCCCAGCTCTATAGCAACTTGAGCTGCAGAGCCAACCAAGACCCTCCTCCTCAGGGTGAAACCGGAAGGGCTGCCCATCCCTCGAGCCACCCTTGTAAGAGCTGATTAATAAAGGCATTTTAAGGAGAAAAATATTATCTCCACCAATTTTTAACAATATAGTTCTAATGAAGTGTTTTGGAGACCTGGTCAAACAGTATTTACAAATAATATTTGTCTCTTTGCCTCAGATTTTTCATCATCTCTTTTTTTTCCTGTGTGGAACAACATAACATATCTGATTCTGTAGAAAACCGATTAATAAGAGTACATTTTAATTGATTTTTTTTTTTAAACCACTTATTCCCAGTATACCTTGTATGTCTTTCTTCACATGATTTCAAACATACTTAATATATTTATAAACTAAATTCTTGGCAGAAATCACGTTATAAACAGAGTAAGTAGACTTGAATTTGTTAAACTGAAATATGCTTAATTCATCTGATACCCCCTTAAATATAAATCTTAGTAGGATGGTAATTAAAAATTACATGACATTGCAGATACTCCACTAGAATTTCAGTATAAAAATTGTTTCTTCTGCTTTCCCATATTGCCCAGGTAACAGAAATGGCACAGCCTATAGCACTGGTAGTGCCAATGCCATTTCTGTTTTCTGAATCTTAAAAAGAGAAAAAGAAAAGATATTGCCGATCAAATTATATACAGTTTATATTTTCTTTTCAGGAGTTTAATATTTAGTAGTCCTCACTAAACCAAACTCACCTTTGAAGTTCATGCATGTTTTGCGGTGAGAAAGACTATGGGATCTGGTTTCAAAAGACCTGCCCAAAAGTTTCATATCAAAATACTGATGATACTGAATAATCCTTTTGCTACTGATAAAGTATCCCATTTTGATATAATCAGTTCATTCTTATGGAATTCTATCTGAACACCAGAATATGAAAAAACCCAAGTTTTTTGCAATAGTTTGCAATTACTATTAGATTATATACCTGTGAAACTGTGAATTTACTTTTAAAAAGGTTTTGCTGCAACAATGCTACCAAACCTTTGGAAGTTCCAGGCACTATATGGAGACACACACTTAATGGAGAGTGTTTCAGCTTTATAGTACTACTTCAGGTTAATGCCACCTTACCCTACACTAACATTGCTGTTTTGAAGGTGTTGAGCTGGTCATACAAAGTTGCAATACTGACTAAAGGACAAGGTACTGGGGGTTTTTATTATTATTATTTTTGTGTGTGTGTGCTGATCTAAGCTTCAGTGACCTGGAGAGGTGCGAGGATTGAGAATTGTCTTTGAGAAACTCCTCAGTCACTGCAGGGACAATCAGAGACCTACATGTAGCACAAAGAATCAATTCAGCCTGAAGAGAGTTATTTATTTCTGTTTTTTAATCCAGAAAGATGCCCATGCAATGACTCTTTCCTCCTTGAGTTCTAGCTGATACAATCTAAACAAACACGACAAATGTTATTTCTGCCATATAACTTCAGATATGACTTCTGAGAAAAAAAAAAAGAGTAGAAGCTGTTATTGGTTTTCTAGCTGTAGACACTATTTATCTAGGTTAATATTTAGTCGTACCTGCTCATGCTGCTCTATTAAAAGTCTGCTGAATCATTATAAATAAGGCATTATGGTAAGTGAATAATTGTCTCCATTCATATAGCTCTGCCTTTTGGGAATTATTATTTAAATTACAAAATGTTTATTGTCAACACAATGAAGATGTGCATTTGTTTGTTTGTTTGTTTGTTTGCTTATTTGTTAGCATCTGGGCAGCTGCCCAACAAAGATTTCAGACATGTAAGAGAAATAAAGATTACAAAATTATTATAATTTCATCAGATATCTTTTGCACCCTAAATCCTTCTAAATGAACTTTTTTTAAAAAAAATGCACAGCAAAGATAAATATCAGTGGGATTTTGGTATAGTAGTGACATAGCTCTAGAAGCTGAGCAGGTGTTGGTCTACAGAATAAAGCATAGAGGAAAATAATAGTTACTTTCAAAGCATTAATATCCTGTGGAAATATAGCTATTTACCTGTTACTGGGTGTTTCATAACAGTAAATTCAGTTGAAGGAGGATAACTTGAGATGATTCAAAACTTTTTTTTTAAGAAAATTTATCCTAAACATGTTTTTTTCACTATTCTCTCTGATTGTTGAACATGGTAGGTACATTAAATATATAGTTTATTAATAGCAGAAAATAAATATGCCAAAAAAAAAGTAAATAGTAAAAAATCCATCTTACTAGTATGTATGATAGACAAGATGAAAGCTGGAATGGTCAATTTATATTGAAAACTATATAAGTATTCTGAGGTTATATAATAGTCCAGAGCTCTGAGATCCTAAATAATATTGTTTCATAGCAAACAGGATCTAGCATGTCAAGAGGGTGGGCACAGTACTCTTTAACCCCCCAAGCATACAGCTCAGTCTCTATTTGCTCAAATGGCATGAATTTTACTAGTACAGGAGATGGTTAAGGACACTAACAAAGAAAAGCCAAAGCATGCAAGTTCTCTTGGTTACTATTGATAAATAACAAAGCCTAAATTAAATCCTCTTAAACATTTTTTGCAGTAAACATCCAGAATGTAGGCCTATCTGTACACACATACAATTAAATATAGTACTTGATTTCTTTTATCTAAGTACAATTTCTGATCATAGCTGTCAAAAATTCAATCCCAGGAAGGTAAGGTCAGTTCAATGCTCCAGTTGAAACCAGCCTGGTAGATGAGATTCCAGCAATGAAATGTGACACATGTATCACCAGGCCAATTTCAAAGTGTGCATATATTTTCTCTGATGGTGAAGGAAAGCAAAATAAAACAGATATAGCCCATCTTCGTATAATTGCTGCCATAGAGAACTAAAAATATACAGTGTGATGCATATAAGAGGTTTTCCTTATGTATTCCTAAGAGTGTCATTGATGGAAAGGCATCTGAAGATCTTTATTGCCAACATGATACCCAAAATTGTCTTCTCTGAGAAACAGAGCTCAGTTGGTATATTACTCATCAATCACAGATGCCAACAATAATGATCAGTGAATTGTCAATTGAAGTGCAGCTCATGGTATCAGACACTGCATGTCCAACAGCAGCAAGACTGGTCTGACAGTCATTGAGGCAGTGACAAGAGAAGAAAGAAGAGCCTTGTAACTTGCAGATCCAGCCAAATCCCTGGCTCTGGAGCATAGACGGCAGAGCAGTGATAGTATCATGGGTCAACCACAGATAGTGATTTCCAGGCAAGTCAACAAAGGGGAGACAGGTCCAAAATAAAGCCAGGAAGCCAAGTTGATGGATCAGGATGAGGACCAATGAGGTAAATGGCCAAGCAGAAGCACAATAGACCTGCAGTGCCTGAGCTTAAGCACAGCTGTTGGGAGAAAGAGAGGCAGACAAAGATTTTCCAACCTCAGTTTGAGGCATTCTGATTGCACTTTGCATGCCTGCACCATGTCAGGATAGGCCATGAGTACAGGCAGCTCAGCCTCTCAGAGGGTTGTGAAAACCTGGGCTGCCACAGCAGTGTAAAAGGTGTTAATCTGAGAGTTCCCTGGAGTTATGTGGTGGTGCATTCCTAGCCCCCTGCCTTTTTTCAGGCCACACTATGATCTGAGAAATGCTTGTTAGGCTTTGGCCTTGATGAACAGCACCTAGTCTCAGGTCCTCTTGAGCTTCTCAGAAATACTATCTGTTCCCAGGAACTCATGCTACCCAATGAGATCCTGCTTCTTTTTATTATTTTTTTATTATTATTCTTTTTATGAACAGCTTTTGAAACTATATTTTTGCCTAAATGCCATACCATCCTTGTTCTCACACTTTGATAGAAAGTTTCCAGTCCAAAATGCAGCAAGGATGAAACATTGCTGTAACTAAAGCCCCATCTCTCGTGGCCCTATAAACATGGGAGAAATGTCTCCTAGATGTTTAAGTACATTAGATATCTAAGTAAGATAGGCCTGTAAATAAGTTACTGTTGTGGTATAGTAAATCCTTTATGAATCTTTTGCTAAAGTGTTAAATTCCATTTAAGTTATAAGTTAAACAATGTCAAGTTTTAGACCATATTCTTCTTTACTATCCTTTTGTCTCACACACACACAGAGACAGTTCTGGGTTAATTTTAATTTTGTTTGATTGACTAGACTTTTGATGCTTTTTCTTGTTATGCCTCAGCCATATAGGATGTAGTAGAGTGAACCTTGCCAATAAATTTTGTCATGTGGTTGCTTTTATGTTAAATCTCTTTTTACTGATATCTGTCCCAGTGATTTTTTAAGTGGCCTAAAACACTCCTTTTTTTTAACAGATTACAGTGTGACTACTTCTTGCAGCAGCAGGTCAGTTTGTGTGAGGTTTCTCGGGCCTTATCTGGTTTAGCATGCTTTGTATCCAAAATCCATAATCTTAATTTTAGTCCTTTTGCTTACACCATTTTATTTGGAGTTCTGGTATGGTTTCATTCTCCTAAGCACATCTGGTAAGGCTCAGAAATGAATGCTTACAGAAATGCTACAATATTCATGCTCCAAATGCTCCAAAACCTTCAATGAATATTCATTGCACTTTGCTTACATATAAGAATTAGACAAAATGAGGAGTCTCCCACTGGAAAGGCAGACTTTGGGCTTGAAAACTCCTAATTATCAGGAAGAGTGAAAGACACTGTTTTCTTCATTTTGATTGGCACTAATACATGAGAAAAAATATCCAATTATTAACTATATTATTTTAAAGTATTTTAAATATGCAAAAATATTCATATAAAGATGTGTTGGTTAATATCTAAAGAAAAAAATTAAACAATAGAATTTTTAATTTTACACAGAAGACTTTCTGTGTAACTCCATATGACACAACAGCAGTCACTATTAGGAAAAATTTAAAGAAAGTAATGCCAATAAATATCACATTTCACTCTCACATTGTTCAAAGAAATAACAGAATTTGTCATTTTTCAGACCTGGAACTTCTTTCTTTCTTTTTACAGGACATGATCCAAGCTAGTGAGACACTTAGCTTTTAGGTTTTGTCCTGAATCATGAACTTTCATGCACTACCACAGCTAACAATCATTTCCTTGGATACACCCATTATAGACAATATCCTGAATCTCTATAGGGACTATCAAAATAAAATGAAAGTGATATAGTCATATGTCTTGCAGGATTCACTCCATCTTTCCCTGAAAAGACAATGGTGCTTTGTGCACATAGTATTTAAAGTAATGAACAAAAAACCAGTGAAATACAAATTCTGAAATAAGACAGTAGATTATGTACATCTAATGCCTTTATAAAGTGAAGGGCAGAATTTTAGCTTGGACACATTTATAATATTTTATTGAATTTTAATAATTATAATATAATATAATATTGAATTTTAATTCATATACTCCATTATATTTGTAAGATATTTAAGCTCTAGGGAAACTGGACATATCAAACTGGAAATCTGGAAGCCACTATTTCTCACTTAAAGGTATCTCTAATAATTGCATATTGCCAAAAAAAAAAGTCAATAGAATTACCTAAAGGGAGAGTCTCTCTCATGTTAGTGAACAGAGCAATTCTCAGAGAAAGTTTCAGTAAGATTTTTGTAGAGTTTGGCTCTCTGTGTCTGCTTATTTGTGTTGGAATTATCAACCACCATCTTTTTTTATTCACAAAGTATCCAGCTGAAGTCAAGTCTGAATGATGAAGGAGATTATTTCTACAGAGTTGCACTGGTTGCTACAACATAGCTCTTCTACCAAAAATATCATCAAAACAGCTGTGCATATGAGCTGTGTTACTGTGTCTGAGAAGGATCTCTAGGACTAGAGTGTGGATGAGGATGGTTCAGTTCCCAACATCCTTCAGATTTCAGACTTTTTTCCTATATATGTAAGTCCTACATCACGTGTAATTAAGTGGAGATAACAGGCAGGGGTGCTAATTTCATTATTTAATGTTTAGAAGAAAGAGAAATCAGCATGGGGAATCCTGAAGGAAATGGAGCCCATAATTCCTGTTTTCATAGGCTTTGATGGTCGAATCCAATAATTTTTTTTGTTATCTCTAACTACTCTCCTTCAAAATATGCTATGAACTCTATAGAACATGTTGAATAAAACATTAATATGAGTTATCTAAATAAATAACTCACTGGTATCTCCAGTGTTAACTGCTTAGCAGGAATGGGGTAAGAAATCCCATCTTTAGGGAATTATGAAACAATTTGGATATGTGCCTCTGTTGGGATGATCTCCTTTATTGCATGGTATATTTCTCCCTTTCAGTTATGGCAAATAGTTTCTCGCTTTTATGATCCTGTCCTCAAATATCAATTCTGCCAGCAGCTCATCTTTTTGAAAATCCACAGTAAAAATATTTCCTCCTTTGCATCTAGCTCTTAATTTCTCCTTCCCTCTTCATTCTTAATTTAATGTCTGTCTAATGTGATTTTGGATTCTTGTTTAGAATGTAGAATTTGCTAAAGAAATTTTACAAAATGCTGTATTTCACCACTCAAACATTCCATGAGGAATATCTCTTTTTCCCATTCCTTTTTGTAAAAGTTTTGAATTAGACACTTAATCACTCTTCATAACATCTGAGAGTCATTTGACTGAGCGACTTTCTGTACAAAAATCTTTTTATCTATTTTAGCCAGCTAAGTGGTGTAAAATAAAAGTGCAACACTAAAATGTATTACTGTATTAGCTAAACCACATATATTTAAACATGGATATAGCATCATCATTCCAGTTTTTAGATTTAGTAAGTTGTAGACTTACTGATGTAAGTTAGATGGTATATTTAATAGTTGGACAAATCACAGAATCACGAAATCACAGAATATGCTGAGTTTGGAGGGACCCATAAGGATCATCAAGTCTTATTCCTGGCCCTGCAAAGAACCATCCCCAAGAATCATACCACATGCCCGAGAGAATTCTCCAAACACTTCTTGTACTCTGTCAGGCTTGGTGCTGTGACTGCTTCCCTGGGAAATGTGCCATTGCTCAACCACCCTCTGAATGAAGAACATTTTCCTGATATCCGATCTAAACCTTCCCTGACACAATTTCAGCCCATTTCCTCAGGTCCTGTCACTGGTCACCACACAGAAGAGATCAGTGTCTGCCCCTCCTCTTCCCCTCCCAAGAAGCTGTAACTGCAGTGAGGTCTCCCCTCAGTCTCCTCCAGGCTGAACAGACCAAGTCACCTCAGCCACCCCCCATACAGCTTCCCCTCAAGGCCCTTCACCATCTTTGTTGCCTTCCTTTGGATGCTCTCTAATAGTTTAACATCTTTCTTACATTGTGTCACCCAAACCTGCCCCCAGCACTGGAGGTGAGGCCACCCCAGTGCAGAGCAGAGGGGACAATCCCCTCCCTTGCCTGTCTGGCCATGCTGGGCCTGATGCCCCCCAGAACAGGGTTGGCCCTCCTGGCTGTCAGGGCACTGCTGCTCATATTTGTTGGAGCTTCACTGATTTATGCATCTTTGGATATGACCTAGTATCTTTGAATAACATTTCTTTGTGTGGTAAATTTCTGTTTTAAAACACAACACAGGGAGCAGCACTACTTTGGAGTTCAAATGTAATGTGATACATAACCAGGACTATACCCTTATCTATTTGCTTGTTCTGTATTAGCCTGTAAATGAACCAATTTACAAATAATACATCCTATAAAAGACAGTATAAAGCACAGTGAAAGTGTGATAAGTGCTGTATGAATAATTTTGTTTATTCTCAGTTCTGCAAAAGATATTTTCTATAGAAACAAATAGAATTAATTTTTAATACTTCTTGGCAGTATGTTTTAGATAGGTGTATACATACACACATATATATTATGGATGTATGTATACATGCATTATGTACAATTATGTATATGCATTTATACACAAAATAGAATGCAAATTTAATAAAGGAACTATAACTATTTCATTATCAACATATGAATCATAACAGAATGTGTTGTAGATTAGATAAATGATACTTGTAAATGAACTGGCTAAATGGATCAATCATGCCTTATTTGATGGGGTGGTGTCAACAGTGCAGAGAGACAACAAAACCAACAACCTAGCTAGCAGTTTGTACAGAAAGATCTAAAGATTAACTGACATAAAGAACAGAGACACACACTCATAAAGCTGGTTCTGTGGAGAGAAAATTAAGACAGTGCCTAGCATATGCACAAAGAATTTGAATGTCAGTTCCCAGCTTGTATTTTCTAAAGCTGAAAAATAAAGTGCAGATTTAATTTCACAGTTGTGTCAATCCTTTAACTTTTACAAATATATAGGATATTTGAAAAAGAAGGCTGTAGGGAAGATCTAGAAGAGTTAACTCCAGGCTATTTTGCACTGATTTGGCAGAGAAATTCACAGTACTATGTAGATTAAAATCAATCTATTCTAAATATATATATATACTTATTCATAAAAAAGTTACTGGTTGGATTAACTATTCCTCATATTATTTTAACTTGAAATGGTTTTAGAGAAAGAAATTAATAAGTAAAAAAAATCTTTAGTAGGAAATTAATAAGTAGACAAATCTTTAACCAAGGTCACTGCTTGCAAATTATACTGACCATATCTCACTTCTGTCCACATCTCACTGCTGTCCACATTTGTCATTAGATACTATGACACACTTGAATATAAACTGATTCTGACAGCAGAAGAGAGTTCTACCTAAAATCAATGAGGGAAATGTTGACTGGAATGACAATCAGCTTCACACTCTCAATATTTCCTTTGTTAAACTGAAAATGTTCATCAAATCTTAGCATTCTCAGCTATGAACAGAAGACTCTAAATATTCTCTGAACTTTTATTTTTCAGTTAGTTCACATTTTTTCATTGATTAGTATTAAATTTATTTATTTCATTGCTAATACTGAATATTATCTTAATATTAGCTTTCATGCTAATATATATGCTTTATATGCATGTACACATTAAAGATGTGTCATGCAAAAGTAGGAGTATATTCTTTGCTGTAGTCAAGGTGCAACTACTATATAATTCAATTAAGTAATTTAAATATGTATTGTTGTTGCATACTTTCTGTATGTCTTAGAAAAGGCTTGAGTTCATAGTTGGTAGTCCTGTCATTCATAACACTGGAATGAAACTCATAGGTTCTGTTTCTCTATTTGCTGAGGTGTCTTTTTCTGCCTCGGCTAGCCCTGACACCTCAACAGTAAAGGGGGCACGGCTCGGTAACAGGGTGAACCTCACCGACCCTGTGAGTTCTTGTCTTGGTTGAAGGAGTGAAGCAACGACGGCAGGAAAAAAGAGGAGGCTGTTCTGGGTTAACTGCTGGCTTTATTCATCAGGGTATCTGCCCCAGCAGACACCCCTCAGCAGAAGCAGTGGGGGAAAAACGAGGGAAAAGAATTTTTTTGAACCCCCCCAATGCAGCACCTTTTATTGGGGGGAGGAACTCAGGGATGGGTCTAACTGGGGACAAATCAGGGGCCAAAGGGTCATGGCTCTCTGGATAAATGACATACATAGTAACAAATTAATAACTCAGGTGGGGAGACAGCTGAAGTCTTGTCCAATCACTTGGGGTTTTTCATGGAACTTTCCAGACTTTTGGGAGAGACCCCAAAGTGACAGACAAGGCCCAGGGGCTGGATAACTTCTGATTGACATAGAACTGGGGTTGGGATGAAACCAATGAGGGTGGAACATGGGTGCACGGGGCAAACCATTATAACTTATAAAAATGAACTTAATACAAAGAACAAATACATACATAAAACTGATAAAACCAAACCCACACCACTACATCTATTACTTTGGACAGACATATTTTGGCTTTGGTTTTTGTTGCCTTGTAACTTTTTTCCTCCTTTTTTACACCTCGACCTCATTAGGCTTGAGAATGTCACCTATCTATGGGATTTGATTATATAAGAGACCCACAGTACAGAAATTCTTCAAAGAGATGAAATCTGCTCAGTATCTAGTTCTCTGAGATACTTCCAAGGGCTGAATGTAGTGAATTGTAGTTTTAATTTAGACCATTTTAAGGAATCCCAGATGTTTTCTCAGACAGGGAATTTGAAATTTTATGCACATTATATAGAATTTAGGTGTCTAATTCCTTTAGACTACTCTGAAATGTCAAGGATTATTGATAGCTGAATTTAGATATAATGTGGTTCCACAAGGCAGCTGTGAGGATGGAGATCCCCTTAACAAATTACTATAACAAATGAATATTGAGAGGAAGACTTTATATTGGTCTGAATAAGTTCAAAGCTATGTGACAAATTCAGAGAATCGTAGAATATTTGACTTGGAAAGGAACATCAGAGATTATCTATTCCAATCCTTCTCCCATGAGGAGGAATGTCTTCCATTAGAACAGATTGTCAAAGCCCCATCCAGCCAGACTTTGAACACCGCCAGTGGTGGAATATCCACAATTTATGTGGGCAACCTTCTTCAATGTCTCTCTACCCTTGTCATAAAATATTTCTTCCCTGATTCTGGCTATTTACCCTCGTACAGCTTAAAAAATATTCTTCATTACAGACCTTAGTAAAAGTATTTCTTTTTCTGTCTCTTTCTCATAAATCCCTTTTCTATATTAAAAGGCCACAATAAGATTCTCCTGAAGTCTTTTCTTCTCCAGGCTGAACAACTCCAACACTCTTTCAGCCTTTCTTCAGAGGATAGGTGTTCTGCTGATCACTTTTGTGGCTCTCCTCCGGACCTGCTCTAATATGTCCTTTTCTGTTTTTACTGAGGAGCCCAGGGCTGGATATCTTAATCGAGGCCAAGTGTCATGAGAATGATGTAGAGTGGGAGGCACACCTTCTTCGTGGCCTGCTGTGCAAATTTTTTTTTTTTTTTCCCAGGTCGCAGTTGGCTTTTCGGGCTGCAAATGTACAAGAATGCCTCATATCCGTTTTTTACACCACCAGGATCCCCAGGTCTTTCTGCACAGGAATATTCTCAGAAAATCAGCACCCAATCTGTATTGATATTGGTGATTTCCCCAATCCAGATAATATGATGTAGCACTTAGCTTGGTAGAACTTCATGAACCTACTCCTCAACCTGTCAAGGTCCCCTGGATGGCATCTCTTCCCTCTAACACATCAACCTCACTCAGTTTGGTGTCACATGTGAACTTTCTGAGGATGTGTCATTAATGAAAATATTAAAGAATATTGGTCCCAGTATAGACACCTGAAGGAGACCACTCTTTACAGATTTCCACTTGAACACTGAGTTATTGGTTGTAACTCTTTGGATGCTTCCATCGAGCTAATTCCCTCTCTATCCACCTGCTCACCTATCAAACCCATTTCATCAATTTAGCAGCAAGAATGTTGAGGTGTATCATATCAAAGGCCTCACTGAAGTCTTGATAGAAGTCATGAAATACTGAATCCTCAATACAGCATTAAAAACAATGAAAATAGCTAAAACAAGATTAGTTTCACAATAAATAGTAACCTGCTGCTGAATTGGAGTGGAGGAAATATAGTCACTGGAAAGCTGAAGTATGATGTAGTCCTTAAATACAATAGTATACACATACACTATGGCTGTACAGTTTGCTACATGACAAGTAGAAGTCAAAGTGCATCATGAGTTAAGACTTGAGGCTCAGACATCAGTCCCTTAGTGACTGCATGTATCATCTAGGGAATAGAGTGTATCCAGCAGTAACAGAAGAAAGCACATAACAATGGATAGACTTACTACTAGTGGTGCCTTGAGATCTAATTTGAAGTTTTATCATCAGCCTTCATAGAACTGTGGAGTCATTAAGGTTGGAAAAGAACTGCAAGATCATCAAGTCCAACTATTAACCCCAGCACAGCCAAGACCATGACTAAACCATGTCCTAGGCACTACATCTTTTTGAACACTTCGGGGGTCAGTGATTCTACCATTTCCCTGTGACACATGAAAAGGAGTGATTTACTCAAGTCCTCAGTGTTTGATTAATCTGTCAGTACCCCAGGAAAGCTGAGACTCTTGTGCCTGATCAGTCTGCCAGTGTCCCCTTATGGGGACCTTTCACTGAGCAGTTCACTAGATCAGAGGGGGGTTTGACTGACATGTTAAGGTTCACACACCAAAAAGAGAAATTCCCTCGAGGGTCTCACATCTTTACCCACTGCCAGCAACTACCAGTGCCCTTGAAGGACCCACATTAACAGTTTACAGAAAAACACTCATTATTAATAAGTTGTGATAAGTTCAAGAATTGCCAGTGATATTATCTGACTGCAAAAATAAATTCAAAGCAATATATTAATTCAAAGCAATATACTTACAAGCTTTAATCCCCAGTGAAAGCTAGCTTGAGATAATAATTCGGCAGATACGGAGTGTGTTTCTTACCCAATAAACATCTCCACAGAAGAGAAGATAAGTTCAGCCCTTGGCTGATCCCAGATTTTCCAATGGATTCTTCCCTAACCTCTCTCTCTTCTCAACTCATTTTTATACTATTTCTTTGTGCTTAAGTGGAGCTTTAATGACTTTAGTCATGGATCTTAGTGGGTGATGGTTGTATGTTGAAAGAAGTTATCTCAGGATAGTACCTAAGACAACCTTGGGATAAGTACATTCATCATCCAAGACAGTGATTTCACCATGGTTGCTGATTGAAGATCAAGATATTTTCCTTTATGTCCCTTGATGCCTTGGAGTGGCTACCTAGAACAGAGGCTAGACAAGATTAATAGAATAAAAGAGGATATTAATTAAAGGCCTTCAATAGGTACACCTTGGGCACTCAGAAGCCTCCAAGAGGAGTTACACCCAAGAGGGACAATGGTCACGAGTTCTTCAGACAGATATAAGTTTGGTCCATTTACATATCAGGGGTTAATCCTCCAATTACAACTTCAGGTAATATACCCCCAGTTTGCTCCTCCCCAACTCACTTTTGTTTATGCTTTGGGGCCTAAGACAGTAATGTGTCCTTGAACTTCAGGCCTAGAGGAATTGTTTTGTCTGACCAAAATGTGAAGAGAGTTAACTAACACTCCATATGGAGTTTTAGAGTTATGTACTAAAGCAGTACAGGATTTGAAAAATATAAAAGCTAAAATCCTAAAGCATCACCCTTGCTTTTCAGCTGCTGTGAGGCTTATCAGCTGGAAAGCACTACCAGGTTACTTCTCTGCAAGGGTTTTGACTGGCTGCAGTCTCCTGTCCACCCTTTGACTTTGGTCCCCTTAGGTTGTATCATGTGTGGGAGGCTGGATATGCTGACCACGTTCCATTCAGGGAGTAGCAACTGGGTTTTTTTCTGTATGACTTGTGTACTGTTAACTTTTTACCCAGTCATCTTCCTACTCCCTGGGCAGTCTTTTCCAATGCTTCACTGGCCTTCCAGTGAAGAATTTTTTCCTAATGTACAATCTAAACCTCCCCTGGCAACCCTTGAGGTCGTTTCAGCTCGTCTTACCACTTGTTACCTGGGAGAAGAAACTGACTCCTACCTCACTACATCCTCTCTTCGGGGAGTTGTAGAAAGAGTTAAGGTCACCCTTGAGCCTTCTTTTCTACAGGCTAAACAACCCTGGCTGCCTCAGCCACTCCTCATCTGACTTGTATCCCAAACCCTTCAACCCATTTGTTGCCCTTCTCAGAGATCAGGATCTATGCCACAATATATATAGATATCAGTTTTATACTAATCATAAAAGTTGAGTTATTCATGGTAACTCGTAGCCTTGAGAGTACGTTTTTATTAACAAGCACATCTTTGATAAAAATTTAAATTTTACGTATCATACTTGAGTGAACATGGGAGTATCACCAAATACATATTCACTTAATTAATCTGATGTGCTGTTTGTATACAGTTTATCATCAGTATTCATTACACATCCTTTGCATAATATTCTCTTTCATGTTGGCAGACATTACTGAAAACATTGCGTGACATTTTAATAAGTGTGACCACATAAAGCTGAATATGATTCACATCTGGAAGACCTAGGCATTCAAAAGCTTTATGTGAAAAAAAAAAAAATAATTCTCATGTTTCTATTTGACTTGCTCTTGAATTATGAAATAATGTTTATGGGTATCTCCAGCTTTTAGACTAATTTTCCACTAGTATGCTAAACTACATTTTTAGCCTTAACATGTTCTAATCAAAAATAGGAATATTGCAGACTTGGTATACAGATCTTAATCAAAGTGCTAGTCCCACTGCAATTTTCATTGAGGACTCTTGCTGCTTCTGTTGTATTTGTACAAAGTATAAATAAATATTCCAAGCATTGAGTATGATCCCACTTATTCTGTTGTAAATTAGAAATAATTGCACAGCAATTAATGCAGTTTCATTAATGACAATGTTATGTATCTCCCAGTCTGAAAGTTGTATGCCTGAATTATTGGGAAGAAGAAGAAAAAAAAAGGTGCTCTTCCCTCTCATGAAAATGATTATTCATAAAGTACATAAATACATGAACAGTCTGAATTTCTAAAGTTTAGTGAGTATCATAGTTCATACCCTATGCCAATCTGAAAGTATACTGCTGATTTTTAAGAATGAGCACACAATTTTAAACAACTCTAAAAGGAACTTCTGAAATGACAAACAGTGTGCCTTTAATGGAGCCTACATTTTAAGAGCTTGGATGAACTAACTTCACAGGTGTAGGCACACTGCTTCTGACTCATGCCAGGGTATAACAAATGCCATTAATGTCTGACAAATGTCTTTCATTGAGTGATATAATTTACTGTCTTTCCTGGCAGAAATCTCTATAGCAATGATAGTATTTGAATATCCTCCTAAATTTAGTGCCTTCCATTACCTATTGATGTTGTTATTTTATATTTTTGAAAAGCCTAATAGTATATGGGTGTAGTGTGTGTGATTGGGTTTTCTAAAGTTTTATATGGTTTTTGTTATGTTTTATATTTGTTTAAAAATTGTTTGTTCCTGGTACCCTTTCCCTTACCTTCTGATGGTCTACTCCCTGAGGGCCACTGTCAATCACCTTTTTAGATCTGGAAGATTCGAAGCTGAAAGCCCTAGGATTTGGTCTGGGTGAGAGGGCAACACCATTTTCTTTTGTTCTGTTAGGTTCCCCTGTTCTGGGTCACACCCTCCCTTGCTAGCTATCGGTTCTGGGTTCCCTAGTCTGGAGGACTGCCCATCCAGGTAAAAAGGGACGACCCAAAGCCAGGAGATCATCTTTTGCCACGAGGTCCAGCTGGAGCACCAATAAAGCCTGGTAACCTAAGCAAGAGTCCACTCTCTTTATTCCATGCCTGCTAGCACACTCCTGCCAGAAATTCTGGGCCTGCCAAGAACTCCATCTTATCACCACAGGGCACAGCTAGCTGGTGGGCAGCCCTGCAACCGTGATATATGGGAATATAAATAAGTAGGGAAAATAGACTTATTTTGCTCATCCTCTAACAACCTAAAGACAGATTCTGATGTAATGTTCAGTATGCAGGTTTCTCATAGCTAAACAAATTGAACTGATTTTCTTTCCTTCTGAATAAATGAAGACTTACACTGTGTTTCTTATCAGAATATGAAAGGAAGCGAGTAAAAGAAGAGAATGCTCATATGCAAAAAAACCCACATATGTGCAGGAGAAGAAAAAAGATAATCCATGTTTAAAGATGATACCTGGACTATTCCACTATCTGCTATTTGGGACAGGTAAACATACCTTCTTTTTCGTCAGTGCTAATTGCTCTGAGTGAAAAATTAATGCACTTTCTGACAGCTCATCTAAGTCATTCAAAGTTATGTCAGGTGTCTCTTCATGAGTGAGTGGTGTGTATCTTGTAGGCACAACCTGCAGAAGAGGTCTCCACCTGTGCTACGTTCTCTGCCAGCTGCTCTGCATGCACATTCAGGCTGCATGCTGGCCTTCAGGGAAAGACTAGGTGTTAAATGCAATTACTTCATTTTACTGGTTCAGGTATTTCAACCTTTTTTTGCTAAGAGGTCTGTACTCCAACAGGTTTATTTTCTTGACAATTAGTATCCTAGTTACCCTTTCCACTGCTTCTCACTTCCACTTGACTTGTTTGGTCAAGTTATACTGTTTTTAAAAAAAACCTGACAATTACTGGTTTTTTAAGACCTTTTGAGTACTAGGTTTTTGGTTCTCATGTCACTTCACTGAGCAATACTTGCACAGTATCAAAGCCTTTTCTGCTTCTCATTCCACCCCACCAGGGAGGTAGTGCAAGAAATTGGAAGAGGAAAGAGCTGGGAGAGTTATGCCCAACTGACCAAAGAGGTATCCCATATCATGTGATGTCATGCTCAGCATATAGAGCTGAGGAAGGTGAAGGAAGATGGGGGGACCACTATGTTTGGAGTGACATCATTTGGCTTCACAAGTCACTGTTACATGTGATTGAGCCCTGCTTTCCCAGGGATGGCCAAACACCTTTCTGGCCATGTGAAGTGGTGAATGGATTCCTTATTTCTATTTTCTTGTACATGGCTTCTGCTTTACCTATTAAATTTACCCGTGGGATTGTGTTCATCTTACTCCATGAGTTTTCTCACTTGTGCCCTTCTGATTCTCTCTCCCATGNGAAGGTGAAGGAAGATGGGGGGACCACTATGTTTGGAGTGACATCATTTGGCTTCACAAGTCACTGTTACATGTGATTGAGCCCTGCTTTCCCAGGGATGGCCAAACACCTTTCTGGCCATGTGAAGTGGTGAATGGATTCCTTATTTCTATTTTCTTGTACATGGCTTCTGCTTTACCTATTAAATTTACCCGTGGGATTGTGTTCATCTTACTCCATGAGTTTTCTCACTTGTGCCCTTCTGATTCTCTCTCCCATGCTGCTGGTGAGGGAGTGAGTGACTGGCTGCATGTAGCTTATTTATCAGCTGAGGTTAAACTACAACAGTTGTGGAATGAACAAGAGTTCTGGATTATATATGATTATATTCTGTTCTTTTGATCCTTATAGCCTATGACTAACATCTGTCAAAAGGCTCATTTTTGATTACCTCCCTGTGCTTTGTTCTCATAAAGTAAATTAAATTTCAGTAACAGAAAGGCACCAGTATCAGTGAGTTAATATGTTTTGCACACTTTCTTGAAGAGGAAGTATACAAGGAAAGAGAGAAGTGGGAAAGGGAAATAGAAGTGATAAAGAAAAGAGAAAATTATAGTAAGGGAAAATCTTTGCAAAGATCAAGTACAACAGGGAATGGTGAGGTAGTTGTCCAAAATGGAAATGTTCCAGAAAACATAAGATGAGGAATCATAGTTTCTGAGTTTGAATTAATGAAAGGAATCAAATCCACAAAAACATATTGACTTTTATGCTAGACAGTTTCAAGAACTCTGAAATTATAAAAAATAAAGAAGAAAAAAATAGAAGGCAAAATTTTGTAGGGTGAATATGCAAGTGATCTATGATTCTTTATTTTTTGATTATTATAGGTTTACTGTAGACACACTGCACTTTAATATAGTATCTGTAAGCCTGTGTACAAAATGTCCACTCAAATCTATGTAAGTTATTACATATAGAGGTTTTAACAGTTCCTCCAGCTGTACTGATGAATATTTAGAGCACAAGAAAAATATGAGAGGTATGAGATACAACTTTGGGAAAATGGGTTTTAGACCTACTTTATGAAATTTATTCCCATACTTCACCACCAAAAGACAGATAGCTTTTTTTTTTGCAGCAAACTCATAGGAAGTTCCATAACAAAGTAGGGCCTGTTCAGGAATGGGAAAAAGAACTTGAGGACAAAAAATAAAATTTACAGGAATAAATAGGCTACTCAAAGCTCCATCCATCCTGGTCTTGAACACCTTCAGGGATCGGGTATCCACAGTGTCTCTGTGCAACTTGTTCCAGTACCACACCACACTTATAGTAAAGGATTTCTTCTTATTATTTAGCTAAACCTAGATGTCTTCAGCTTAAAAAAACATTTGTCCTTGTCATGTCTACTACAGACCTCTATGAAAAGTCTCTCTCCAGCTCTCTTATAGGACTCTTCTAAGTCCTGGAAGGTGCTCTGAGGTCTCCTTGGAGCCTTCTCTTCTCCAGGGTGAACAACCCTATATGTCTCAGGCTCTCTTCATAGACCTACTCCGGCCCTGTGATTAACTTAGTGGCTTTCCACTGGACTAATTCCAACAGGCAAATGTCCTTTTAATTTTGGGGACCCCAAGCCTGATCAGAGTGTTCCAGGTTGAGTCTCACAAGTGCAGAGAGACAGAATCACCTCACTTGACCTGCTGCTCACACTTCTTTAGATACAGTCCAGGATGAGGTTGGTTTTAAGACTGTAATGACCCATTGTAGAGTCACTTTGATCTTTTCATCCTCAAACTCTACCCAGGGCTAGTCTCCAGCCATTCTCTGCCCAGTCTGTACTTGTGCTTAGGATTGCCTCAATTCAGATGCAGGAAGTTTTCTTGGTGTTGTTGACATTCATGGGATTTTCAGAGACCTGAAGCCTGTCAGGGTCAACATCTTGTCCTTGGTGACAAAGAATAAAGAACTGGAGACTTGCACAAAAGGAAAGTCAGTCTTTTCCCTCTTACTCCTAGATGAGAACAATTTCCTCCACACAGGGACAATTACATACCACAGGTCTATAGCAAAATCTATAATGTCTATACAGAGATAAGAATGGGACATGAGTCAGAAAAGATCCAAAAGGTAAAGACAACAGGATAAGGAACATGAGTGAAAATGATACTATTATTATTATTATTATTACTATTACTATTATTGTTATCATTATTATCATCATCATCCTTCTAGCATAGTTCAGAATTTGATAGAGTTCCCCAGCTGAACTCCAGGCAAAAAAGTTTCAGATAACAGCCTTTATGTAAGGAATTTTAAATTGTTCACAAGGGTCAGGTGTTGAGAGATAAAGAGATTCCTACATCATATGACATAAACAAAGTGAGCTTTTGATATCTCTTTCACATATTGTTGACCATTCACTTAGTCACCCACAAAATAAAAATTCAGTAAAATGAAAATTAGAGTAGAAAAATTACAGAGTTGAAAGAAAGTGCTGTGAACAGGCACAAAACATGCAGTCTAAAATCAGGCTTTCAGCTGTGTTTGCTCTTCAACTTCACATTCTCCCTAGCAGTCGTATCCTCAGTTCTGCAGATTCATGCCTTCTGCATATGTGGATATTCTAGGTTTTTTGCAGTTCCTTCTAATACACTTTTGCATTATTTATGTAACCCATCTTTAATCTAATATTAGCATCTATTATTAATAGACCTAATTACATATCTAGGAGTCAATATACATCTAGTTCTGTCATTTATTTTGTTGTAAATCAATGACCTATGTACTTCTATTATTTATAGATGCATTTTCTATTTTGTACTAGGAATCTCTTTAAAGAATGTTCTGATTCAATGAAAAAATCCACTTACTGAAACTTCAAGGGGAATACAGAAAGACTAAAAATCTTCCTTAGAGGTATTAGTACTAGACAGAAATCAACAGCCCCATGGATAGTGAAAAAACAAGTATTTTATATAATCTATTAATATAAATGTGTAGTAGATAGAACACACAAATGACAAATCTATCTTACACCACTAAGTTCCACTAAACGTTCCTAAATTTAGGAACATTTTTATCCTACATTAGAAAAGAAAATAAAACCTGCTGATTGGCAATTGGACATATTGTCAGAACTAATATCCATCTGTAGTTGCACTTCAGTTACCTATTTTGAACTTGATCCTGGTTATTTTCACACAGGACTGAAAGTACCAGAAAAGCAATCAGATGGATCTGGGTTTAATACCAAAATATTTCAGGTGTTTTTTGCATTAAAACGCATGTCAGAAGGAAAATTTTATATTTTCATTTGCGTCTTTAAAATATTATTTCAAAGTAATTTTCTTGAGGAAAATGAACACACATCTTTTCTATGCTCACGTACTTGGAATGCTGCTTTTTTCCTTTAGAACTGTTTATCCTACCTGTCAAACGAGATGTGAACTCTGTTTTACTAATTGAAATTTGGTTTTTAAATAGTTATTGATGTTGAATAATTTTAGAACAGTTTTCCAAGCACCTGTTATATCCCAAATATTTGACTTGCTTCCAGTCCAGATTGACATTGCTTACATGAAAAGGAAAAAAAATAATGACAAGAATTAGATATACAATCCATTTATGTATGCACATATGTGCATTAAGATTCTCAAAATTCAAATTTCTCAAATAGCACAGGAATTAAAGAAATTAAAGACTTTTCTTAATAATCCTGGTTTCTAATTTCTCTGTACAAGCAGTTTATCTCAGGCATTTTATATCTTCTTTGTTTTGTTATGCAAAACAGCATGGGTGCTAGTGGCCCATTGCTGGAATGCTGACTCTAACCCTGTTTTATTTACTACAGATGTACAGCTGAATATTAAAAAGAAATAAATAAAAAAAATTTTTTTTGAGTGATTGTATACACTTAAAAATAAGCACTCTGCCTATCTGAAGTCTTGCTTTAGCCTCTTCTTGAAGGCTAGTTATTCTTAAAATGCCTACTGTTAAGGAAAAGATCTATCATGTGTTCCAGCCTCGTCTATATTTTAAAAAATATTCTTGGGCCAGGATTCCTACTAAGTAAACAAATACAAGCTGGATCTGTAAACAATATGTACCAAAGTGATTAATTAATAGGAAGTTAATCATAAATATGGTATTTGTGCCTAACAAAATCTAAAATTTTGTAAGAGAAATCCAAGACATACTTCAAACACCATTTGCAAAGGTCAACTTGGTATTTGTGTGATAGCACAAATACATTCTAAATGCCATGGAAATGGCAAAATTATAGTGTATGTGTTCCAGGAAAAGGGTTGAATGATCAGTCATTTGCCCAAATTGAATGATGCAGGACTGTTTTATATTGTCGGTATTACCCATGAAAAGAATTACTAATAAATATAAAACTTCAGCTTTTTTTGAGTAGGTAGTGGTATGTCAGCACCCATACTAATACTAAAGTTATTATAAGCCACCCAGAATTTGCTGTGGTGATATCATAGCAATAATTTGATATTCTCATTTACTCTTTGGAAAAGTCTAATAGGCATAAATTAAGAAAGTTCTAAAACAGTCTCACTCCAGCTCCTTTATGTGCTTTCCATTGAATTAGTCACTCACATTTACTGAAAGAATTTTTTTTTTCTAATTTCTTTGTTAGGTCTTTATTATTGTTTTTTTTGGCAAAATAAAGATTATCATAGTACTATGGAAAGTATGCATCTCTTTCTGGAGAAAAGCACCATTTTTCATTCTACTCCAACAAAGTGGAAAACCAACACGACAATACATATTTCAAAACCTTTTCAGTTCACAGACTTTGGAAGTCAACATAATTAAACAAACTCTGTGTGACCAGAAGAGCTTGAAACAAACCCCCAGAACTCAGAAGGACCATAGAAGAGATATAATCTCTAATTTATAGGTAAAACTGTTCATGTATGTAAGACTGAGTCTGTCATAGGCTCTGGTAAAGCAGATCCCATCACTGCATTGATTATAAAGCAAACTCAGCACAGAGACACAATAGAAATTACTTTACTTTAGGTATTGCTGTTTAGTATGAATGAAGAGTTTTAATATCTACAGTCAATAAACAATATATAGCAAATAAAGTTGAAAACTAAAAATTATTTAGGAAGTCAAGAAAAATATCAAGACGGTGCCATAAACAATTAAAAAAAGCATCTCTAATTGTTAATTTTGTGAAAATATTCAGTCTTGAAACATACATAATTCTAAAATATTTTTTAAATTATTTTGGTGCCACAGTCATTTAGAGATGGTTTGCACCATCATCTAAATGTTACAGAGAAAAAATTAAAATAATAGGCTGCCTCAACAAGACTAGAACTATTGAAGATTTTGAATCCCTCACAAGAATTACAATTCACTGAACAAAAAAAACCCTACCCAAACCAAACCAAACCATACCAAAACAAGCAAACAAACAAACAAAAAACTACAAAGCAATCAAATATGTTACTTCATGCTTTGATAGTTCTGGTAACTTGATTATTTTCAGACAAAATTAACCCTCTCTTCTTTTAATCTTGAAAAGCAAAGATTTTTTTTCCCTTTCTTGTTTTTCAGAATGATGGGTTGTCTATCTGCTGTGATGATTGTGAGACTATTGTACAAGCCTATCATAGATACACGGTGTGATATCTGAATCAACTATTGAAATCTGTTACAGATATGAATCAAAAAGATAAAATTTTATTTAGCTGAACAGTACAATCAGCCTTGAGTCAGGGGAGGTTAAGCTTCAACTACCACTATTCTGATTTTCACAGTAGTCACATATGTCAGATCTGAAAGCTCTACTGCTGTCTCATCAAATTTAATTTCCTTTCAAGAAATCCTCTGATAGGAAAATAAATATTATAATGCAATTAAAAGTAGGTCTTTAGTTCATAGTGTCTTGAGTCAAAAAGAGTAATACATTTTTGTGACAGGATCTTGGTGAGTGTGTGTACCTTGGCCTTCCTAACAAACTCCCAAATACTAAAAAAACGTTTTTTAGATTATGAATTAGAAATGTTAAGTTTTAAAATAGACAAAAATCAAAGGGTCATTCTGGAAATTAAAATTATTTTAAATCAAATTTGCTTCTGCCTGCTAAATCCTCCTTTGTGAATCTTCTCTTCCACTCAATTCAATGACTTTTATTTAGTGTACGTTGCTGCACATCTGTGCTTTTCCTGCCTCCTCTCTGCTCCTCTGCAGCCTCTGACATGCTCTCCTCCTAAGGAGCCCAAGAGATGCCCAAGAGAGATCACATTCTCCTTCCTCTTTCCAGAAGGGTCCAACTTGCCTATTGCTTCACTTGTTCACAGAAGCTCAGAACAAACCTAAATACTGTCAGTCAAATGCTGTAAAAAGCTCTATGAAGTCTTTGAGATTTGCACTACTAGTATTGAACATCTAGGGGCTACTTGAATGAATTGCTTAGATTAATGATTTATTAGGCTATTGAAATACAAAATTAAGTTTTAAAAATTCTTACTATCAAAAAAAGGTACAAGATGCTCTTAGACAGTCTTTGTGATCTATTGAGTGACACATTAGATGAAAATTAAGTACTCTACTTATGACAACAAATTTAGAGATGTGATTTATTTTTTTTTTTGCATTAAATTTGACACCTGTAATAATATATGACATCGCTGTAATAGAATCTGTGGCAGCAAGGGTATAACTGCTAAGTGTCTTCAATTCTGATTAAAATGCAATGATTCAAAAAATATGAAATAAGATGAAAACCAGACAAAATTCATAGTAAAAACTGATTTAACAGTTAAATAAATATGACCATCAGGAAAACACCTTTTCAATCTAACCAGTCTAAATCCAATTATCAATAAGTATAATTACATGCATTAATATGCAACGACTTTAGCTCTTCTAAGAGTTGATTTTATTATTTTTAGTAAAGTTTATTTATAGGAAGCAAAGTACCACATTGGCAATTTTTACCTTAAATTAAAATCATGTAAGAATTTAATGCCACTCTTAAAATTAGGAGTCAGTTCCGAACACTAGAACAGTAACAATAAGACAAGTTATAAATAGATTTTAAAAAGGCAGAAAAACTGTTGGAAATTAGAAAACAAAACAGAAAGAAGCATTAAGAGGACTGATTTGTCATATCGAAAAATTGAAGAAGTTCCTTTTGGCCTGTCACAGACAAAAATGTAATATGTTGTACAGCAGACCAGAATTTCTCTAAATGATGCTTTACATGGGAAAAGGAAAAACATGGGGGTTTTAGTTTGTTTATTTTTAACACTCTTAAATGACAATGATGACTCTCATAGATCCCAAGAATTCCTTGTGTAAAACATTGCATAACCTTTTCAAACTCTGAATTATGACAGTTTAAGTTTCTTAAGCCAAAAAATAACATTTTAAAAGGCCTTTAAAAGGCCTTTTAAATTTTATTCACAGTAATTTACAGTATTTTCTTATTTTAGAAACAATGTCAATCAGAACAAAATAAATTATTGACTCTACTGTAGAAGTGTTGTGAATACTGGAAACTGAGCCAAAATACTATGTAAATAGGTGGTTATGTAATGCTGGGCAGCAGGTTTTAAAAGGTATTATCCTTGATGAATTGATCAACACAACCCATTGACTGTTGTAAAAGACCACAATCTTGTTGTGCTCTTAATACTACCAGAAATCTGGATAGCCATACAATCAACAAAAATATTTGGAATTGAAGAAAAAAGAAGGGCAGTGCATGAAAAACACTGTTCAGGATGAGTAAAGAATCCCTTTAGCAGACCTCCCAAAGCCACATTTAAAATGCTTCATACAGTAAGGTTTAATAATTATTAAAGATGAGGGGTTTGGCTATTAATTATAGGGTTTTTTGCATATTCTTTTAAAGTGTTGGGAAATAAATCTCCAGTTTATATTGAGTACTACACCTAAATTCTCAAAGGGCGCTCTCCTCAAGATCACATACTGGTTTTCTTGAAGGATCCATCTGTAGCTAGTGAAACATCTAATCTTTCAGAAAAATATGAAAAACTTCCCTTATGGTATTTAGGCCACACATATGATCATAAATAAGTGAAAAATTAGGGAAGTCAGGTTTTTTGTATCATTTTTAGATAAAAAAATCCTAGCTGTGAAACTTACACCTTAAGCTTAGATTAAATGCATATATAAAATTTAATATCAGGAACTACCATTCACTGGTGAAAATGTAGTTCATGTACAATTAAAATGTCATTCTTTTGTTTCATTTTCAAGGATGTTTAGAGAGCATTTTGTTTTTGTTGGCTCAGGTACTAGAGCAGATGAAAATACCAGTTCTACTGTCAGGTGTGCAACTGTGGGCAATTGTGGTTTCACCACAGTCAGAAACCAAGTCCCACACAGCCAGGCTCTGTTAGATGTTTACTGAGGAAGACAAATGCCATCACTCCATTCTCTCCCTTCCTTCATTCTTCAGTTGTGCCACTTCCAAAATTCTTATGTAGTCCCAGCCTTCTTACTACTCACTGGCAGGTGGTATGCGGAGCAGAAAAATCCCTGACTGTGCAAGCGCTGCTCAGCAGCAGCCATAACATCCCTGTGCTTTCAAAACTTCTTTCAGCACAAATCCAAGATGCAGTCCCATACAAGTTACTATGATGCAAATGGACTCTACTGTAGCCAAAACCAGCCCAGAGCCCAAGATAACCAATGCTGGACCAAAAGAAGACAGATACATACTTAGAAATAATGGACAGACACGTCTGGAAAGAAAATACTTCAAAAGTCAGCTAGCCAATTCTTTAGTTTTACAGTAGGATTGACCATGCTTGCATAATGCTTGAGAGATACCTGTCTAATTTGTTTTTTAGGGGTTCAAACAATGGAAACTAACAGTTTTGTTCTTTTTTATTGACAATGAGTTAATTCATGCTCATCCTTTTCTTTCTGTTAGCAGTGTGCATGAAAACAGGCTGGTTTCTCCTTGTTTGTGTCTACCTTTTTTGTGATTGTGGACCAATCAGAGTTTCTTTAATCAGAATAAGCTGTTTTGCTCTTACCTTGTAAATAATGTTTTCTAAGTCTATTATTTTCACTGATTTTCCTGGATTCTGTCCTAGGGCAGGGATTCAAATAAGAACATTGTGATTTGACTTCAGTTAGTATGTCTATGTTGTGAAAATGTCATACTTGTGTATGCATTACTGTGAACATACTATGATATCATTGCAGAAGCATATTATTGCTCCCTGTCATACCAGAGCTCTCATATGGTCCCACTTGTTTTTAATGAAAAAAATTTCCTGCCAGTTTCAGTGTATTATGAATAGCTTCCTCAACCTGCTAGAACTATATCTCTTTCATCATGACTGAGCTTCCATAAACTTCCCAAACTTGCTCAGGCAGGAGAAAGACCTTTACCTTCTACATCTGCATAATATGATCAAAATATCAAGTTTCCTCCTCTAGCAGAGGAGGAGTTATGTTCACAGTGGTAGATGACACTGGGCTGAATCTCATGTCATTCTGTCCAAGAAAGAGCTCCACTTACACTTAGCACATCCATGGAGTAAAAAGAAGAAAGGGTCCAGAGGAGGCCATTAAGATGTTTAGAGGGCTGGAATACCTCAGTTAATGAAGACAGGGTAAGAGAATTCAGCCTAGAGAAGAGAAGGCTTCAGGGAGCAGCCTTCCAGTACTTTAAGGTGGCCTAGAAAAGGGACCTTTTACAAGGGCATGTAGTAATGGGACAAGGGGGAATTGCTTTAAGTCGAGGAACAGCAGGATAAGATTAGACATCAGGAAGAAATTCTTTAAGTTGAACGTGGTGAGGAACTGGAACACATTGCCCAGAGAAGCTGAGGATCCCAATCCCTGGAAATGCTCATTACCAGGTTGGATAGAGCTTTGAGCAGCATGCTCTAGTGGAAGATACCCCTGCCCGTGCCAGGGACATTGAACTAGATGATTTTTAAGGTCTATTCCAACCCAAATGATTCTGTCATTCTATGAGTAAATGTTCAATAAAACAGTTCATTTTCAAAATGTCCATCAATAGGCATCTTATTTTAATTCATCTTGATGAAATTTTCTTTTTATCAGTATTGAGCAGGATTACTTTTATTGTATTTACAGACAGGGAACGTATCTTACTCTTCGGTAACAATTTGTCACAAAAATGAAGCAAATTAAGAAGTTTTTGTTCAGTTTCCCACCACATAGCCATGTTATTTTAATAATTCTATTTCATGTATCTTTTATTTCATTCTATGCAGAAAATGAAGTAAATTAAAACAAACTACAATATAAAGAAGTTGGAATTTTTTAATTCCCTATTTCTTGTACTTTTTCTTTACAGTTTCAGCCTATGGAAACTAATCAGAAAACTCCCACCACTGCTGCATTAAAGATTATAGATTTAGGGTTCTCAGGGATTAAGAGAAGTAAAGGAGATGTATAGCATCGATTAGAAAGCTTTGGACCAAGAAACAACAGCCTGTTAGGAAATCCATTTCAGTAAGGTTAAAGCCCGAAGAGGGTAGAAAAATGAAGTATTATGTTACCTAGATTAAATGCACACATAAAATTTAATATCAGGAACAATCATTCAGTGGTAAAAATATAGTTTAGATAGTTTAGATGATCTGAATTAGATCATCATCATCATATGAGTGTTTATTTTTCTTATTTGATATTTAATTGTCTCTGGTCATATTTCTTTTGCTTAGTGCACAGGATAATGAAAATATCAGGATCATTTGCAGCGGTGAAATTTATTGAACTCAAGGTAAAACAACAAGCCTTTGAGCCCATAGAAACTAGGTTTTATTGCAGTATAATCTAGGATAATTTTAAATAGTTTTTTTAAATTGATAATTTAAAGGGTTCAAAAAGTGGCTTAATAAAAAAACATGGAATATGAAAATAATAAAAGGTCAGGAAATTGTTTGACCTGAGAACAGCTCGGAGAATATGGGGTGCAAGTGTGTGTGAACTGACAGTGGTTAGAAAATAGATTTTAGGAATAGGCTTCAGGAAATGGCTTGAAGCCTGTGAGAAAGCTGGGCACCTAACATTCTCATTCTGGCCTGGGAAATCGTGAGAAGGAACCCAAAACAATCCCTCTAGACAGCTTCCTCCTGACACCTGGTGTTTTTCCAACTTGTTTACTGGCAAAGATGTTTAAAAGAAGGTGGTGCTCTAAAGGACCAATCCTATTCATTGTACTGAAACACTGTATTAAAAGAATCTCTCTTTCAATAAACTTTGCTATAATACCCTCTGAAGAAGTCGGAATTCTACGTGTCATTGCATGAACCGTCCTGAATCGTAACAAGTGGATGAAATGTGTCATGTGTTCCAATTAATTTTCCTAAGTGTCTCTTGACTGAGCACTCAAAATGGCTAGACAAAGACTAATCCAAAAAGATTAATAACAATTGTCTCTCTTTTTTTCTTTTTTCCCCCCCTTCTCTTCCTGGTGAGTTTTGGCATCTAACATGTTGTAGTCGGGTTAGCAATGCTTTTATTCTTACCAGATTCTGAAATTTTGCTTAAAATAAAGCTTCTTGCAACATGTCTGTAGAATCCTCTGCCTGCAGTATCTCAAATTTTCACTCGGTATATTAGATTGCTTCTCCTCCTACAGGGATTTTCTCCTGGCCCAAGCTTCTTAAGAGGCATAGCAGAGATGGAGAGGAAACAGAGCAAACTTAGAGTCAGTATCACACTAGAAAGCTAAACCCAAATTTTTAGAGTAATGCTCTTATTTCAGAAGTGTCTGAGATGGTATTATGAACCTTTCACTAGTGTGACAATACTTTTTCTCTGTCCTGATTTTTAGACCTATAATGTAGTATTATCTTGAACTTCTTCATTACATGAACAGGATAAACTTGAAGTGGCTCAGAGAGCTGTATAAGGTTGGAGGTAGTCTTGATGGAGGTGCATTATTGTTCAGAATCAAAGCTGTGTAAAGGATTGATTAAATGTATCAAACCCACCTGGTGATGTCATTAGTATTCAAATTCACTGAGGTATTCAAATATGGAATTCAAATACATTTCAGCAACATAGAACATATCACTGGCATAGCTTTATGTCTTGTGTTATATAAAAGGTCATAGAGATGGTGATAATCTAAAGTAGATACAGCCAAAAAGCTCTTCATAAATTTTTTGAATACTAGAAAAATCATTGAAGCATTGACATTTCAGAAGCAGGAAGAAGATGACAATAATATTGTAGAATCACGGAAATACAAATCCTTCCAGAGTTTATCCATCTTCATCTTTTCAAACTCTGTTCAATAGACCCCAGCTCCTTTCACAGACGCATCTCTAAAAATCTTCATTGAAAAGTACTTTATAACTTCTATGTAAATAAAAAATTTCAGTGGATGTCTGTCTTTGGAATGAAAACATTTTGCATGACACCAAAATCATTATTGCTGAAAATTAAAATTATTGGTTTTGCTACCCTTCTTTGGTTTTCCAATTTGCTTTATACCTTTCTTGACCTACTTTGCCCCAAAGTGGTTATCAGACATTGCTTAAGTAGTTTTTAGTACCAAAAGGAGTAGAATATTCATCTCGTGTCCTATTTTTGACAATCCTTTTAGTGTATTTCATAATTTAACCAAATTTTTTAATAACATGACATTGCCTATACCTCTTCAATTTGTAGCCTATTCTTTTAACCACAGTATGTATGACTGCTTACTAATTTAAGCACCATTTTACATTTATACTCTGTATCTTTTCTTCAGTAAGTGTAGAATATAAACTTGCCTCTACAGAACTTATTTTAATTGATATCAGATACTTTCTCAGAGTCATTCTGAGCCAACATTTCAAAACTCAAGGACTTTAAAACATGGTCTGTCATTGAGCCAATTACAAGACCCTTCCAGTTAGAGATTGACCCTGCTTTAGCAATGTCTTCAGTAAAGATGTCATAATGCTAAACAGGCATAGCAGTGCTTGCCAAATCCTATAATGTTTGGACTACTTGATTAGTTTCCATTTCCAACACACTAGTTTTCTACATAATCTTTTCCTGAATGCTAATTATCACTTTGAGCACTTTTATTAATTTTTAGTTAGACCTCACTCACTTTATTGCTGGTTAAATGCATACTAGCTTGTAAGCATTGCCTATTTCTAATGGGTTGTGTTGGTATCAATTAATCTGATAATGCATTATTCATTAAATTCTGTCAACAGCAATAATTTGCCTTTGTATATTCTTTTTTGCTATCTAGGAAATGTGTACAAGTGCAAAGTAAGTTCAGCAGCATTTTCTCTTTAAATGAAAAATATTAACTAGACAGAATTGTTTACAATTTACATATCTGAACAGTTTGTCAATAGGCATTGGACAAAGTCTTTTAGATAGCTGTTTTATAAGTTTTGTTTGTTTGTTATCATTACTGCCAACTTATCCGTTGCACTCTAGTTATGAACATGAAAGGCTAAGTAGTGTATTTTCTATTATTTTGCATTTAGTATAAAATCTCATACAGCTTGATGTCCATAATCTTTCATGGAAATATGTAATAATTTTTTTTTCCTCATCCCTTCCANTATATATTTGCTTCATCAATCCTGGATGCCCACACTCTGCAACAGAACTGAGGGCTTAATGCAGATGGGAGTTACCCTCTTCTCAAACATCATAGGTCCATTCTATTTATATCCAGTCAGCAACAACTCTTTAACATTTCCAGAGCTCAGGACATTCATTAATCAAGATACATTAAACCCTTGGAAGATCCACAGCCTAAAAGTTACAAGTCTACCTTCTGGTTATTAGGAGAGAGTCATGCATAATAACTAGGATCCCTCCCTAGAAGAAGAGGATACAATCTTCTGTTAAATACTCAGCTGTCCAGCTGAAATGAAAAACACCTGCCTTTGAATGTTTCAGCTGTAAACAACTACTGCCCATAAGCAAGGTTTTTGTTTCTTATAAAGCATGCAAAGTATTAGGCTAGATTTAACATTATATACCTATATAATTAAAGATTATATTCCACCCACAGTGTTATCTAAATTTGCACTAGAACAAAACATTAAAACCAACTCAGCAGCACTTATGGTTGCTTTTGCCCCTTCAATGTTTTGCAGGTAGTCCTTATATAGCAAACTCTCAATCATATTTAATGTTATTTAGCAGGCACAATACTGTGAAAATATCCATCTGGGATGGTATGCAGCAGAGTATTTCTTCAACAATATGGTATACAAGAGATTTGTGAAATCTGCTGTCAGATGATTTTCTGGACCAGCATTTAGTTGAATTCCTTGTCTCAGTTTTATTTTCACTGACTTCAGTGTCTGGGGATCAGATCAAAGGCTCTCTATTGTTTTGAAATAATGACTGGGGCTGATATTATCATAATCTGTCATGACAGAAGCTTTCAATAGACAAAATAAATAAATCTAGAAGATAAACTATTTTCAAGACCTACTCACAATTAAAAGCCAAATTACTGCAAGGTATTTCTTTGCTCCTCCAAGCACAAGATTAATTTCATTAATTTTGTCTTACTTAAATTAGTAGAAACAGATTCAAAAATAACCAATAATAAAAAAATCCACCACCAAGAAAAAAAGACCTATGCTCATGAGCTTGAAAAGCTAAACATGGTGCAGGTGTTAGCTGTAACATTTACTGTAAGACCAGAAAGCCTTAAGCCCTACAGCATTGAATGTAATCTATAGTTAAAGCATGTAAAGAGTTCTTGTCCAGTTATACAAATTTCTTTGGTAGTTATGAGATGGCAGATTGTTCTTGAAATATCTAGTGCACCATAACTAATGTATATAGATTTTAGATTTATTCCAACAAATTAAAACTTTACCTGCAGCAATAGTCAAAAAAATCATCAGTCCGGACATAGTCCTAATAGTATTTTTAGAGAGTAGGAAGAAAATCAGATTTATCCTGTCTTGTTCTTTCACTTCATAGTTACATATTTTGCATTCAGTATACTTTTATTTCATTGAGATATTTTCTTAGCTTGCATATAAAAACAGACCAATAAAAAACTTGAAAGTTAAGATGTATCTACTGCTTCTCCTATATTCACAAGGCAATTAATCTGTCATAAAAAAAACTGTGATTCATTTTTTAGTGGTTTGTTGAGCTCTCCTGTGGAAAGTGTTTTGTTTTGCACAAGGAGTTTGAAGTTAAACCAAAAGTTTTGGTTCTGATATTTACCTTGAAGGTCAGCTGGAGAACTTGACGCATCAGTTTAACAACTGATGAAAAATGTACCAAAAATAATTGAAGAAAAAAAATTAAGTCTCAAGTCCTACCTTCTGTCCTAATCGCAGTATTAAAGATTTCTATTCTTTGTCTTTGGCTCAATGAATTATTAATAATTTTATCCCAAATGGAATTGTATAAAAAGGAGAAAACTACAAGTCCCCATCCCCTTTTATTCTACCATCTCATTCTGCTTTTACCCTCAAAGTCTACAGATTTTTGGTTTGAGCAAAAAAACCTGAGAATTGTGAAATTCAGTGAAAAAATGTGCATGTGGTGAGATAAGAATTGAGAAGGTTGTCTGTCAGAAACAGAACCTGAAAAAGTTAACTTTGAAAATACAAGGATTACTCTTTATGTCTTTTATGCCTTAAAGTAATAATTTAACCACCAATCTCTGCTTTTAACTGCATCAGCAGAAGAAAGTGGTGCCTCCTGGCACTTAGCTTTGTACGCAGGAACTAGTTACAAGATGTGAATTAAGATACTTACATTCATCATCTATTTAGAAAGCCTATTGATCTCTACAGTTGTCAATTACTGTTTATTGCGAATCTCATTCTGAAGAATGCATCTCTCCAGGCCCAGATTATTTGGAAAGTGGGCACTTAATGTACCACAGAAGACGGTGAAATCATAGTCATTAGACAATGTACATTATGGTACTTAAAGCCTATACTGGAACTATACTTTGGCCTGTGCACCTTTTAGAGTTGCAAATCTCTTTGGATGAATCAGTGATATATGAAATATATATGTGTCAAAGAAATTTCCTGGAATATGAATATGGTGATACACTAATTTATCTACATTTAAGATTAAAAGTTTGACTTTTCCTTTAAAATTTTTTTCTCTTAAGAGAAGTAATTCATGTCTTAAAATAAATACCGAATAAGAATTCATTTAAATGTACTGTTGAGATTTATTGCAGATGGATTAAAGATTATCTATTATCTATTATCTATTAAAGATTATATATTATTTTGCACTCTGCCTGCACACCTAAATAACCACCCAAGTGTCTTTTGGCCTTTCTTGTTTTTAATGCCTCCCTGTCAAATAAATGAGCATTGCAAGTCTTTTTGCAGAAAAATTGTCTCATTTGTCATGTGTTTAGTAGTTCTTATTATGTTTTTGTAATTCCTAAGGAAAAATTGAGACTACTAAAATTATTTTCCTGTCAACAAAATGCTCTTCAAAATTTTTCACATTTCATAATGAACTGCTCAACACTGTGTAGCACCACAGACAAGTAGGCATTAAAAATTACTTCTGCGATGCAGTGCTTTTTCTGTCACATATAAAAATATTTGGTGGAACACAGTATACGATAACTAAGTCCCAAATACCACATTCTTTCATGCTTGCTATTTGCTCTCCATCTACTACCACTCTATATCCCACTCTCCTGCCCTAGATACTATTATTATGATTTTTTTTGCTTTTTATTCATATTTTAAAATCAATGTACTAATTGTTTTTAGAAGATTTTAGAAACTTTGAGACATCAAAGGTTTTTTCCCAGCTAAATGGAAACCACTGTGCAGAACTGAATACAAAATAAGTGCATGTTTCATCTGTTGAAATGTAAAGGTCTCTAATCTGATTGTTTATATTTGAGGTGGTTATCAAAGCTGCTTCTGCACTCTGTAGCTAGGAAAAAAGCACTTCTGTAAGATCCATTGCACTTTAAAGGACACTTCTCCCATACATCTGATAAATCACACTCTGGGAATGCCTGACTTTCTCCACCAATTACTGAGAGGGCCCAGTGCAATTTACGTAGAATAGATGTCTGATGACAGATATGCACAAGTGGTCAGATGCATCCTCTCCTATGAATCTGATTTTGCTGTAACTGACTCAGAGGTAGAAAAATATATGCTCTGTTGAATGTATTTTCTATAGTACTCCTCTCCATATATAATTGTAAATAAATACTGTATTAAAAATAGTCAGAGTACAACTCTGTAAACTGAAATATGCCTTCCTGAAATTCTGCTGTAATACATAATGCAGCAGGAAAAATATGTCCTTCTAGAGGGGAATTTTTTTTTAATATACTTGTTTGTGATAGTGCTATTGGGTAGAAGCCAATAGTTGATGAGTTATCATCCTCTGCTTCAATGCATATCAACGTATTGTAAGTAGATCACTGTGTAGCAAAATTAATTAGTAGAGATGTTGTAAATGTGTGCCTGGCTAGCAAAGAAACTCACATGTGCATTGGTTTGTCATAAAACACTCTTCCTGTGGTGTTAGATGGAAAAGGAGGAGGATTTTTTTTCAATTATTAAAATCAGATATATTACTAAGATCTATAGTCAACTGTAAATTATCATTGCATGAGCTAGAAAAGCCAGAGGACTCAGTCCTCTGAGGTCTCAGTCAACTTGAGTCCAAGCTGAAGTATTACTCAACACAAAGCAGCTAGAAGTGCAGGACTTTGAGTATACTTTTTTAAGGTAGTACAGACACAGAAAAATAATCTTCATGAAATCTAGCTTTTCTTCAAACAAATTGATTTCTTCATCTGCAGAACATATTCACAGACAAGTTATGTAGGTTCCCCAGTGATTTAGTTCACATCCAGCAGTTCTAGAGCATTTTCATATAACAAACACTATCTCCATATTCAAAATGGGATATCAGGTAAATTTTTCAATGCCATGAAAGTATAAACAATTTGTCTGGCACAGCATGCCTCCTCATCCACGCTTCTAAAAGGCTTTCTTACCAAAGAAAAAAAGTTTTGTCTATTTTGGTAGCTGAAAGAAGAGTTCTTGTCTGGAGAGAGCTCACTGAAACAGACTGCATATCTAAATGTATGCATGTGCTGCTGTGTATGCATTTTCTACCTACTGCTGTAGAAAAACTTCACATATGAGATTGAGACATATGGGCCTTTGGTATCCAAGCACGTCTAGGGGCATGCAACTGGTCACTACTGAACTGATGCTAATAAGCAATATAAAAAACCATTACATGACTATTGCAGGGAGTCTTAAAAAGAATGCCAGACCTGAAAAGTACAATTTACTGCTAAACTGCTGTAATGAAAGTGAAATACAACTAGTACACAAAAGAAGGTATAAAATACTTTCATAAAACAAGCTACAAAACAGTTCAGAGAACATAATGGAACAGTCTATACCTAGGCTGAGCAAAATGCATACTTATAGGCCATATCTGAAAACTTAAAAGAGAATTTAAAATACATATAAAAGAAAGAGTATAGTCTTACGAAAATAAAGGAGAAATAATTTGTACATTTCCAGGCATTTTAACATGCTCTGTTGAAATTCTGACTTTATTTCACTGTTTAGAGACCCAGTCAATTTCTAATCACATGTATTTAAAATATTCTTTAAGATAAAGAAAGTGAATAACACCATCCTGATTCATGAGATGCTTATATTTTTTAATCAGCCAGTATAATTGCTGTAGTAAGGACAGTGAACCTGGATTGCCCTTGCACTGACAACACTTCTACTTTATCAGTGCAGTTCCTTTGGGTTTAAACCAAATGGAATTCTACACTATATGATACTATAGACCGTAAAATTTAATGCATCATTAAAATATTAATTCAAATGCTGGTAACATATCACTCAATTTCTCACAGTTCTTATTTCTTCAGAATATACTGAGGGAGAAATGTCACACATCATAGTAAAATATCACTGAACATGAAGTAGAGGCCCCGGGTTGTAGTACCATTATGTACTTATTTATAAATGTCTCCTTATAACAAACCTCTTGGTTTTAGAAATTTAAAACGTAGTCTGATATCAGTGGTAACAACAGTAAAATATGACAGATCACACAAAGAATGCTGATATCCAGTCTTAAAAGCAATAAAGAAGAACTCAGCAGAGAAATTATCCTTTATTTGGCCAATTGTAAATCAAGGGAGTGGGACAGTTTGGAACTGTGGAATTGGCAAAATGAAAACTATCCATGCACCATTGACAAAGCAACTGTGGGGTGAGGAAAAATTCTCTTCTGCAGATTTATATCCTAAAGGCAAAATCTCAAAACAGAAAAGAGGGGCAAATACTTCAGATTATTACAGCAAAGTTAAACTAAACTAATGCACTAGAGACATCATCTGCCTAATTACCTTAAATCTGATTAGATTTATTTAATTTAGCTGCCTAAAGGATATGCACATACTTTTGAACTACTTGGTTCTGGGTTCATTTTATAGTCAATAGAGAGAAACAGATAGTCAGAATTGAATGAGTCTAGTTTAGATGTTAATGGTGGATTAAGATGAAACATAATAGAAAGCAGAATCACAGTCACTGAATGGTTGAGGTTGAAAAGGACCTCAGGAGGCCATCTAGTGCACTCGCTCTGACAAAGCAGTTTCACTCAGAACAGGTTGCATAAGACCATCTCCAGGCAGATTTTTAATAGCTCCAGAGAAGAGACTCTGCAACCTCTCTGGGCAGCCTGTTCCAGTGCTTGGTCCTCACAGTAAAGAAGTTTTTGTCATGGTCAGATGGATATTCCAATGTTCCAGTTTGTTCCCTTTGCCGCTTTTCCTCTGTCACTGGCTGCCACTGGCCCAGCTCCCTCAGACTCTCCTCATAAGAGAGATGCTCCTGTCCCATCATCATCTTCATAGCTCCCCACTGGGCCCTCTGCTGTAGTTCCTTGTCTGTCTTGAGCTGAGGAGGCCAAAAGATGACAAGTACTCCAGATGTGGCCTAACCAGAGCAGAGGGGCAGGATCACCTCCCTCTATCTTCTGTCAATGCTTTTCCTCAGGATACTGCTGGCCTTTTTAGACACAAGGCACAGTGCTGGTTCATGGTTAACTTCTTGTCCACCATGCCCCCAGGTCCTTCTTTCCTCAGCAGAATGCAAAGGTTGTCTATACAGGCTACTCAGATATAGGAGCATACATTTAGTCAGATTACTACATTGTTTGAAGGAGCCCATCTAAAACAAAACCATTGAAAGGATATTATTCATACTACAAGAAGGCAAGAAACAAAAGCTGGTGGTCTTTTCTATTATATCTTTGATAAGAACCTAGAACAATGACATTTTCTCACTTAATACTTATTTGAATGTTAGTTTATTGAGAATAAAATAAAACAGTAATATCATATGCATGTGATATAGATGCTTAAATTGCCTTAGAAAATGTCCTTACTTTGCTGAGAACATGTGTTTACTTTTTTGTGTGTGTTTACTTTGATGTACACAACGGCACATAATTTCCTAGATTAAATTTTTCATTATAACTAGGACAAAAGTTGTTCCAACATCACTAAAAATACTTTTTTCCCTCTCTTTCTTTGGATAGATTTTATATAGAAGACTTAATCATCTCTCACTACAAGGAAGAAATTTTAGTGCTGAAATATTGTTAAATTTAATTCCCATTGCAGTACTTTAGTGAAACTTATTGGTCTTAGATAGGTGCTAGTTTGAAATCCGAAATTGGATTCTGGAATAAATAATCAAAATACAGTTCTCTTATTATTGTCTGAGTTGTGCTCAGAATCTAAGATAAAGATATCTTTATTAGATTTGGAAGAATAGAGAGTCTTGTGATTAATGCTAAGATGAAAAGAGCATTTGAAAATATGGGAGTGACAAGGTCACTTGCTCTATACTTATTGCATAGCCCATCTGGGTAATGGGAGGAAATGTTTCTGTGGGCTTATCTACAAAGTATCCCCAGTGCCAAACTGCATTAGATGCAATAACGGATAGTAAGAGAGAGCAAAATTTGTCAAGAAAACGAGGCAGGTCTGGACAGAAACCAAAAGTCAAGGTACAAGCACTATAATTAAACAATTGATTTATTTTACAAATTCTATTTTTAAGAACATTTAACAAGATTTTCAGACAAGAGACAAGACATGCTTGAAACAAGATATTTTCATAGGACATGTAATGACATAGCCTAAAAAGCTATAGTTTTTATGTGCAGCAGGTAAACTATAAGAAGGAAATAAATTATTCTATTTCTGCCTTGCTACTCTCTTCTTTGACCTCAAGCACTCCTCTCCCCTGCCCCCAGTATCTATTAAACGTTGTCTTGGAAAATTCAAAAGCATATATCTTGGTTCCCTTCTATAGAAACCTTTCTTAGATAGGAATGACTTACTTTTAAATGTTTGGGAAGCTTTCAGAATAAGATCAGAACCTGTATGATAGAAATGTTTTTTCAGCAAACAGCTGAGCTTTTGAACATTTAATCAACTCTCAGAGAAAAAGAATTCCCTCTGTAGATGATATTTTTAAAAATATTTTTTTCAAACATTAGTTTCATGACTGAACTTTTAAAAGTTTACTGTAGAATAACTTTTTCTAGCATTCTCAGGTGTTCTAACCTCACAAGAGTCATCCATTTCACAATTGAGGAAGGTTTGCACAGCACAGTTTCATCTTCTTTTTTTATTTTCTTCTTTTTTACTGGATAACATCCACTAATACTTAAGTGAAATGAAAAAAAAATAGTGAAAGGAAAGTTAAAAAGTCTTCAAAACTCACACAAAGTCTAATATAATTTCATCAAATTGCCTACAGCTTTCTCTAGTTTTTCCCTAATAATCCAGCTTCTGCAGGCCACCCATATGCAAATTATGTAGCACAGCACATCAAACATGGTTATTGACAGAAGCTATGTTGGTATGTCAAATCCACAGAATTTAAGCATAATAAGAAGAATGCCTATTTTGAGGGATTACAGCCATTACTAAAAAACAGCTAAAAGAGATATTTATGTTTTGTGATGTGAAATAAACACAGAGGGACCATGGAAGAAAAGTTAATGTGGAAGATGATCCCCAGTCCCTGCTGAAATACTTCCTTGTGTCTTCCTGTGGAGTACATGGGTTTCCAGAGCAGAAGCATGAGATCTCTTCTGAATGGCATATTAATATTTCAGAAGAATCTTTGCTTCAGCTCCTTTATTCAGACAATATTTAGCAATCCAAATTCATACCTGACATAAATCTTGAATTCAGTTGAGTTTCACCAGATTTCATTTTACCTCACAAAATTCCTCTTTTACTGCGTTTTGAATCATCTTTAGATATATTAAAAAAAAATTAAATAGCTGATATTCAAAAGAAAATAAAACAATAGGGTAATTGGGAAGTATTTAATTAAATACTTCAGTGAAACTTCCTGGATTTATTTTTCTAAATTGTTTTACAACAAATCTGCTGGCTTCTAGAGAATTATATCCACTCAGTTTTTCACTAGAAAAAAGGGAATCTGAAATGCATGTCAACATAAATCACAATGACATAAGTCACATAAATCAAATTACAATGACACTAAATTGTTATTAGACTAAAATACTTGTGTAATTCTGGAATTCTGTTGAAAAAAATGCTGAGTGATACTTAACCTTACCTTTGAATTCTTCGAAGGTCATTGTCAGTATCCTTTTAGGTTATAAAATATAACATATGAGGCTAAAAAGTGCAAAAAACCTCAGAAGTCCTTATGTTACGGGTGTGATTTTCCTAGAGTTATGTCTGATCCATACAAAATAGTTATTCTTTAACTTTTAGTATTAAAATTATTGTTATATTAAAAACAACAACAACCTCCTGTTTAGTGATTTCAATTACTTACTCCCAAAATATAATTTGCATAGTGTTTGGAATTTTTTTTTCTAGATCAGTAATTACATTTGACTTGTATAAAAAAATTAATCCTACTAATTGAGTGATTATTTATTCTCCATTATTTGAAGATACAAAAAAGGCAGAGTTGGTATTTGATATGCAGCTTCATTTACCTCTGTATGCACTTGAACAGCTAAGTGAAGCTCTATGTCTTACTGAAGAACCTTGACTATACCCACGTCCAAGGATCTTAGACCAAGAGCAAGACAGAGAAACTAAGTAAAAACCTCCCATCATTTGCCAGGAGATAAAAGGTACACATGGAAATAGAAGATAACCAAAAGCATTTTATTTTCAACTTAGAATATTTCTGTATATAATATATAGGTCAATTTTTAACTTAAACAGAAAATCCCACTAGTCTGATATAATACACAAAATAATACTCTGTCAGAGTGTTTTCAGCTATGTATTAGCTTACTTGTAGATGATTTTCACTAAAAATACAAGTAGTATCTCTTGTATTTCGTGGATATATATTGTCAGAAACTGTTGTGAAAGGGGTATGTTTTACCCTTGTGAAAGGGTACAACTAAATACGAAATTATTCTCCAAAATATAAAAATTAATGGGCATAGTTGTCCTTTTGGTGTCTTCCTCCATCCCAGCCCACAGCCCAGAACCCCATTTCCTGTACTTATATTTCCTGTTTGCCTCAGAAGTGATTTCCATATGAAGGTCATGCATTGTATTTTCCTGTTTTGATCCTTTTGAAAACTACTTTATGGAATTCAATAGGAAAATTAGCTAGTTTTGCAGCACCATATTGTGCAATTAGCAATTCCCTACATCTACTGTGTTTTCAATACTGACAGCCTTTTATAAAACCTTTTATCTTTCAATCTGAAAAGAGCAAATGCTTTTGCAGGGAAATTTAGTGTGAGTCAAAGAGATGGCTGAAATAACAATGAGAAAATAACAGTACAATATGCAAAACATTGTCAACGATTTCTGTGAAATGCTGAATTTTAATTACTATAACTAGTTATAATACTGCTACATTTCTCTTGCATTACGAATATACACTGGGCTAATGTGGAAGATAAAGTGCTACAAGGAAACAGCAGCAAAGATAGGACACAATTTCATGTTTAGAGAGAGAAACAGAGAACTTTTCCTAACCTCAGGTTTTGACATCCTATTAAATGCCATGTCTTTGAGTGACTAGTTCCATTTACAGTGAACTACTAGTTTTCAATGAATGCAGTAGTCAGATGAACTCTTTTTTTTGTGATAAATAACCATTTAATTCTTAGTAATCTCTTTGCACTGCACTATGAAACATGGTTTATCTCATCATATTGCACCCTCTTTCCTCCCTCAAATAAATAACTTAAAATTACTGCTATGTTTTATACATTATGTACAGTTTTGTTTTGTTAAGGGTCATTCATAGCTAGATAGTAACAATCTCTACTAAAACAAATATCTTGTTGCTCTTGATAATTTCTTCAAAAGAGTAAGAAATCACTGTTACAAAAATTAGTGTCTTGCTTTCCAAAATTTTTATAAGTATTATTTTGCTGTGTTTTCTTATTTCCAGCAGCTTTCCTCTGTTTGGAAACTAACAAAATTTTGGGTTTAGACATTGTTTACATATTTAGAAATTCACTCTTTCAGTTGTGTACTTTCATCACATATTAAAAGTTATATACTCTTTGTTAGACTCATTCTAGTAGTATTAATATAAGTTTCTTGAAATTATTTTTCTTCAGCTACATTAAATTCTTAAAGAATAGTATAGACTAATATATCTATGGATTTCCTAGCTTGGTATTTAACCTTCTGGACTTTACTACTTCAAGATATTACTGAATGTGTACTTTTTAGATGAGCATAATATTTTTAAATTAATGAAATAGGATGGATTTTGTAGATTCTGTATCAGTTTAGAACTACCTGGAAAAGAAATGTATTGCTTTTTAGGTAGTCAAAGAGAAGACAGACATCAAAACACCTATCTTCAAGACATCAAAGCAACAAAACAAATATTATTTTATATTTTTAATTTCTATCATAACTTTCCTGAACTTTAAATTATACTTATGAGGAATCTTAAATGCAGATTGGTCTTATCAGCTTGATGCTTAGATTTTACCCAATTCTTATGATGGTTCAAAACTGGAAGATAGTGATCTTAAATTTTAAGTTCTGTTGTGAAACTATTCCATTAAGTATGCCTAATCTCAAATAGAATATATTCAGAAAAAATATCATGACCATGTTTCCTTTCATTAAGAGTACAACAATTAATTGGTGACATTGTTAATGGGAAGTTGGAACTGAGCTATAGAAGAGCAAAGAGTTATTTGGCAAATGCTTTGAAAACAGAACAGTGAATTATGTTCCAGGTTAGCGTGTGGTGCTATATACATTCTGCTCCTCATTTCCAAGAGTCCACTACTCCTAAGCCTAAGAAACTTTAAAATGTATGGCTGCTGTACACTTCTTTGCTTTAGAGGGGCTGCTGTACACACAAGAATGAAAACCTATGATACCTCTAAAGAACCAATAAAAGATACCTCATTATCCTAGCCAAGGTATGAGAAGTTCTGTATTCAAAGGACTGCTTTTATGTTGCCCACTTAAGAAGTCCTGGACAACACACACGACAGTTCTGGGAGATAGGAAGATCTAGACCAAGTATCTGACTTCCTGGGTAAGAACTCTTCACAAATGTCTAAGACCACAATGTAGGGTAACAAATACCACCCATGGTAAGAGATGGAGTCTGGCCTTCACAAACTGGGAGCATAAGACAAAGGGAGTTTTTAAACTCAGGTTCCCTAGACTTTCTGAAAAACAAATAGATTTGTTTTCTACAACTGAATGTCTATTTGTATTGAAGGGAAGCAAATTCTTCCAGCTCTAGTAGAGACTAGAAAATTCATTTAAACAGATCAATGCAGTACTACAAATTGCTTTGAAGGAGGACAGAAAAAATGGAGAAAAACATCTGGGATATAGTTATGTCTTTAGAATGACTCTTGTATATGGGTATGTCTTACTCCTGGCAAAATAAAATAAAAAAAAATCTATATAATTTCTTCCTCTGTAGTGATGGATAATAATTTTCTAAAGCTTTTTGGGTCATCATCTGATAGGTGAATCTGGACAGGCTGCAGAATTAATAATTTTTCTCTTTATGTATGATCTTTTGATGAAAAACTTATGAGATCATAAAAGGTCTTTCACTATGTTGTGGTCTCAATAGCACAACAGTTTTAATTTGATTGTGGAGCACAGAAAGAAAAAATCAGCCTTGTCAAGAATTGATAGCTAGAGCTATCACAGCTAGCTACAGAACCATTTTTTCCAAGTGCTTGGGTTGTTCACATGTCTTTGGACATGTTTAATCCAATTAACAGAAGAATTTTGGGTTTTTTTAAGACTTTCATTACTACTTTTCAATACAAAAAAAATTTAAGGATGTGAACTGAACTAATTTATGTATTTAGACCTCTCAACAATGTACTCCTAACAAGGACATGATAACATGAGGAAATGTTCATGATGATAGATCTGCACAATTCTAGAGGTTTTGCTTTCCCTGAAAGTTGTTTTAAACTCATTATGGGACTTTTTCTAAGGATAGAAAGTCCAAAAGCATTGGACTAGATTTGTGCCATTTAAAGCACACCACCATGGTCCCTGAAAAGCCCAGGTTTGCTGAACACAATGTTCATACACTAATACTTTGCCAATCTCACAGCCCTTTCTCTGCAGGATTTTGGGACTTTTTGCCCTATAGGTAGCTTCACTTGGAAGAAATCTACTTGGAACATGTCCACAATTCTATAATCTTGATTTCTCACCCTGTATCATTACCGCTATCTGTTCCCCACTAATAGATATGAGACACTCCGTTAAAGAACAAAAATTGTGGTATGGATGGTTGCGTTGCAATCTGCAGCATAGGAGATGAGTGAAGGAAGGTCATTCCCTTGGCCTAAAGTAAGTGAAAAAGACATTCCCTGAGAGTGACTTCAAAGGTTCAGTAGAAAAAGATTCTGGGTGCCGTTGGTTGGATTTAAAATTTGTTATGATTTCCCCTTATTATAAATGTGGGCTTCTTTTTCTCCTCTCATTTCAGCAAGCATAGCCCGAGGTCAGGTTTTCTTCTTCTCATTTCATCTGTCAAGTGTATGGGGCCACAATCTCTGCATACTGAAGTTTTCCAGCAGTGAAACATTATTTGATGATTTCTGATTTATGTTATTAGAGTGTTATAGTACAGTTTGAGGTCCTGTAAGTTAAATGTCACCACATGTGCATTTTTTTCCACTGCTGGTGTTTAACGGTGCCCAGGAAAAACCTCAAGTTGTCTCTAGAATCAAAAGGACAATTTAGTTCTTGAAACTGGCATTCATGAGGGAAAGGAATAAAAAATAATAATAAATGGAAAGGAAAAGGAAGGCTGAGAAAATGAGATCATGAAAGACTGAAGTCACCAAGAGAGAATCCCAAGATGTAAGTTTTATAGTCAAATTCCAGACCAGCGCACTGCCTTAAGGGAACAGACAATAACCAAGATGACTTATAAAAATGAGAAAAAAAACTTTCTTTTCTGTCTTTGATTTCCTGTGGCTAGCCTAATCTTTCTTTTCTACAGTTCTCTTCCTATTGTAACCTCCTATTTCTTAATCAAACTGGGAAAATAAATCTACAAGAAGGGAACACTGAATCAAAAAGGTTTCCAAATAGCTTAAACTATATTTAATGACTGGTATTCTATATAAATTATGCTACTTTTGAAGAACTGGTTTGTGACATCCTTCTTAGGAGAGTAGGGCTAGAAGGAATGCAGCCTTTAATATCCATGAAGATGGGGAGAAAGCAGTGTTTCGTCTTACTCTCTCCCATAAGAGTGTGTCTCAGAGGGTTCCTGGGCTGTATCAGGTGAAGTTATGTCTCTACAGTCCTTTAATCAAAAGTACGGCAAATTACTGTGACTTGACCCCATCTTATCCTCAACATATCAAAGCAGCAAAAGGATGCATGAAACTATGTTAACCAAGCAGTATTTGCATCTATTAAAAACGTATAAGCAGCTGATAGCATCCATCAGCACCCAGATCAAAGGGTTATTATTGAGAAATGTCTGCATGCTCCCTCTGCCAATCTAATCAGTGTGCCTCAACAGGAACAATGTTGTATTTTGCAAATCACTGGTTGAAAACTCTACTACAATAATTCAAAAAGTCCAGATTGCTTAAAAAAAAACCCACAAACACGAAGAGATAGAGAGAAAAGAAAATTGCAGGTGGAAAAAAGTGGTGAGTCCTCTGATGGTGTATTTAGCTGTGTGCAATATTGTTCAGAAAATGCTGTGCCTGCTGTTTTTGTAAGATGACCTTTTCCACTGCAAAGACACAGCCATCACAAGCATAAGTAAAGTAATAATGAATAGTCTCCTATTCAAACAACAACAGCAAAGCAGGAATCTTATCCTATGTCCCTCTCACTTGTCCTATGTCTTATCCTATCTCCCATCCTATGTCCTTTTCACTTAACTGAAGATTGAACTCTTAAATCTCATTGAAAATAGAATATTTTGATGAGAGGAATTGCGGGAATGTCACACTGAATCGTTCCTGCTACAATTTTCAATTTTCTGGCTTTAAATATTGAGTGTTTTTGTGGTGTTTTTGTTTTGCTTGTTTTTTGTTTGTTTTTATTTTTAGCTAGGAATATGCTTAATACATCTGTGCACAAGTTACTATTTGTGCTCTTACTGTGCCTAGGAACCATGATGTATGTTAAGGATTCACCAACTTACCTAATATTCAGGTGTGAAGGTAAATGGCCTAGGTTGATCTTGTGCTGCTATTTCTAATGTCATGGTTCTCTTCTGTCAGACTTTGCCATTGCTGAGAGGTACGAACCCTCAATAGGTGATATTAGATATCTGCTCAAAAGTGGTAATGACTTGAAATGCTCCATTATTCAGACTTCCGCTTTTTTATGACATAGGACAGAAGACTCTCTGTAGCCAGATTTTAGAGATGGATGTCATATTCTTACTTCAGTTAATACAATTAGGGTAATACATTTAGTTTATGTTTCTGGTCAACCAGAAATTGCTTTGGATTCAGCTGTGTATGGGAAACATTTTCCCTAATACCAAGATACTGTGTAAAACAGGTTACAGAAAAACTCTCCTTTTTGAATTTTCACTATTTCTAAAGAGGTTATAGTAAAACATCTGTGTTATATAGCTGTCTGTTTGTAGGCTCTGAGGTTTTCTTCAAAACCACTTATTCTCTTAATGAGATAATTCTTAAACTGAAAAATAACCCACCAGGGTGAGTCTGTTTATGTAATCATATCATTTCACCATACAAAAAACTAGGAGTTGAGAATGAAAAGTATATCTTCCAGGGCTATGAAATGATTTAAGAACCTAAGATATGCTCACACAGTAGTTAGGTAACTACTTTTGGAAACCCACAACTTGTAGCCGCATGTTGCTCACCTCTGCCCAAAATGTTGGACTGCTCCCAAAAGAAATACAGCTGATAATGCAGCAGCAGCCATGTCTGTGTTTCAAATATGGAAATTTTCCAGAGTTTGGTTTCTTGAATGTGAACTATTTATTCCTGCTAAAAATTTCAGACATCAATAATGTACAATAGTGTGCATACTGGTTTTTAACCTGTTAGAATGGATTCAGAAAAATTCTGTACAGTTAGTGAAACAAAAAAAATCCTGTTAAAATTTCAGAAGGAACAACCCAGATTAGATCACAGATTTTCATAGGTGTCCGTAAAAATTCTGAATCCTTTTGTTTATTGGTAAACATTAGTACTAAACCCCTAAAAATTTGAATGAGAATCAAGAACCTAAATATTTGTGAGAGAACTAAATTTCTGATTTGCTTTTGAAAATAAATCTGAAATATTTGTAGCATAACATAATATAAGTACAATAGTAGGTACACTTGACATTGTTAGAAGAACAGGCTGGTGTGCTATAATATATACATGAAGATTTGAAAGTATTCTGAAGCTCAGAGGAAGTTATTCAACTTTTAACTGCTCAGTTAGATCAATTCCTTCATTTTATTGGTGCTATGTTCTTCTTCACTCTATCAGCTTTTTATCTCATTTCTAGCACAACTGATATCGGAAGTCACTACTCTAGTGTTCTGTTCTTTAATTTGCTTATAAATTAAGCTGTGAAATAGATTTTAAAATTTTTGATTTAAAGCACTAAAGAATGTTTCCAGAAGGAGACAACTGTGGAAAGCTTCCTTCCATAAAGAAGTTTTATAAGTAGGTCATAAACTCTTGAAATTAAGTCAGAAATGCTGACAGACCCCAAACTTTTAGAAGCTCTGTAAGCTCCAGTCTAATCTTCTTCTCCCAGAGGGGGAAAATCTTTTACTTGAGACTAAATTGTAGACTGTAAAATAGTTGCTTTGTCACATAAGAGCTCTGAGTGTACAGTAAAGAAATGTACAGCAAAAAAAAGCAATGTGTTGCTACTATAGCAACTACAAGTCAAAAATATTTCCTAAAATGTCTTTTTCTTCTAAATTTATCCTGTGAAACATTTCCCAGTCTTGCTTAATCATTACACAATACAGTTTTACTCATTTGTTAGCATGGGCCAGATGAACTCTGAAACTACACTGGAATTACTGGAGGTAAGCAGAGATGAACTAATGAGAGATTTGTCCCCAGTGGACCTTAGATATACTAGGGTATGGAAAAAAACTACATAAAATTACACAACAAAAACTTTTATCTTAGAAGCCATTTCTATTTGTGTATGTCTGTGAACAAATTTTTTAATATAATTCTCTTCTAAGACCAGTTATTTTAAAGTTTGTGAGTTTGGTTTTTTTTAATGTTTCAAAATCAGAACATGATTGTTATAAAATGTTTATATAAAACCTTTATATAAAATGTTTATATTGAACAGAAAGCTTTGACAGGAGAAATTTGTGGCGTTTACAAATTGTTTGTATATCTGGTATAGAATTTTTCAGTTAGGGAATTTCACTTTTATGTGTTTTCATTCCATAAGGAAAAATAGTATAAAATAATTACTGTTAATTTTTTTTTGCATATTTCGTAATATGAACTACACATTATGAGAAAACCAAGGTCTTTAAACTTTTGTTTCACTTTGTTTTATGTGAAATAAAGCCTGAAGAGAGAACTCTGATGAAGTGGTGAAGAGTAAGTAGAAAGTAACAAGACACAAAAGGCCGTCAAGTCCACTTTGCAGTAGAAGTTACAATTTGTGTCTGATATGCTGATTGTTGCTCCATTACATGTGCAGTACCATGGAATTTATTCTATGCTACACTGGGAAAAAGTACTCTTGGAAAAAACAACAACAACAAAAAAACAAAAACAAAAACAAAAACAAAAAACCAAAAAAAACCCCAAACCAAACCAAACCAAACCAAAAACAAAAACAAACAGAAACAAAAACCAAACCAAACCAAACCAAACCAAAAAAAAAAAAAAAAAAAAAAAAAAAAAAAAAAAAAAAAAAAAAAAAAAAAAAAAAAAAAAAAAAAAAAAAAAAAAAACAACCCCACAACCTGTCAGTCCCACTGTGGATCTTCTTGAAGGCATGTTAAACCATAACTTTGAGATTTTATTGTGAATCCTCCGTTATGTTTAAGTTTCATGGATTTTCAAACTTGCTTACATGCTTACATGTGTATGTATATTGTTCTGTTTTCTTTATGCTTTACTATTTTCAGTTCACTAAATCTATGGTGTAAGTATTCCATGTTATAATGAAAAATATTATTTTGTGTTTTCCCATTTATTGGCCACGTAGACCAGATGTGTGGTTGAAGCTTGATGAGGCACCTATAATAAAATGGAGATTCTGTGGTCTAAGCTCGCATTAACAAAGGATGACTTACCAGAGGCATCTTTTAGTGAAAGAGTGAGGATGCAATCAATTTTTAAAAATATACTTAATAGCTTCAGATTATTTCAGACAAAGAATCAATGTAATATATTAAAATCCATCCATATTTTCAATGCAAACAAGTGTCTTTATTTCTTTAAAAAACTATTGTGAAACAGATCTATTGCTTTTAAATAAGCTTGTTTCAGAATTATTTGGTTCAGAATTCTTAGGCTAAGTTGTCACTAGCAGCAAATCCACAAGGATGACTTTCATATCTTTGTAGAACCTGAAAAAAATAACATTGGAAATCCTGCTTTCCCTTCCAAGGCCATGTAGAAATTTACCCCTTGAATTACTATCCTGGTTTCAGCAGCTTTAACATATTTTTTCCCCTTCTTCATCCCTGTACATACCTTTAAGAAGCCTTTCTGATTTAAGTTATCCTCCTATTCCAAGTAACAGGATTTTTATTGTGTTTTTTAATCACCTTAAAGAAATTGTGTTTAAATTTTTTGTGTTACATATTTACAGATATTTCCTCTGGCAAAAACAAAGCAGACAAAACAAGCACAGCCAAACACATATAGACATACACATGCATACACCACACACAGATATATACACCAAACAAGCAAACAAAAAATCTCAAAAAGCAGTTTTCTTTCCCCCTGCAGAGCTACACGTAGTTCACAGGTCAGGTAGTAGCAATGTGTAATCTGTTCCCAAAGCTGTGTAAGTGAACTTTAGTGTCAATCTTGCAACAACCCCCTGCTAATACTAGAGAACAATTTCATTACTTACAGTCAATGCAGATTTCTCATGCTCATTCTGGAATATTCAAGACAGAAAACAAGATGAACTATCATAGAGCATAGGAACAACTAACTCAATGTGCAGTTTGACCAGACAATCAGAACTTGTGATTTCCCAGTATTCCTAGCATCTCCCTTAATGCTGTTTATTAATTTCTCTAAGAATTTCATTCTGCTTTCATTCTCTTATATTTATATTATCTACTTTATTTGCTTTATTTTCTGCCTTTAGGCACATTAGTCTGCCTAAAAACTTTGCCTATAAAACTATGATTAATATGCTATTAGTTAAGATAGATGCCCTGAACATCAAGGAATAATTGAAGATATATAGTAAACCAAACATACTCCTAATTGCTATGTTGTGGTTTGCAGTGATAAGTATTAAAGATAATCCTTATTTTTATCTGTGTATTGCAAACCCTATAAAGAGCTTTCAGCAAAGTTTCTGATAGAAAAAAAGAGGCTGAAATACAGAATATATGTAAAACTAAGGAATATCCTAGCATTAACAGGGTAGGTGGGTTTTTTTTCAAATAAAAATGAGAATCATAAAAATTTTAAGCAAGAAGCCATTTAGGATAAAAAAGCTGAGGGACCTAAGCCCATATAATATTAATTATAATTTTTCCTCAGACTCTTTAAAATTATGTCACCTGTAGAACATCTTCTATGCAAATAATCAAATTAAACGTTATTAATTTTTAGATACCATAAACAATAATAATACAGCATAAGAGTTGTATATTAAATGGTAGCAGAACATTTTCTGAAATTTGGGTGTAGCAAGCTTGCCATCTACTGCTCAGTAGAAAAGAACTTTGTTTATATGATGTTTTTGTATATCATATTATCTAGTTTGAGACTCTCTTTAAATGATGAATCAGTTCAGTACTTGTGTATTTAAATAAACCTGTTTCTAGTGTCTCTAAAGGACAATACAAGGCTTCAAAGGAATTGTGTTAGTGAATCAAAGATGAGATCCTGAAGTACTTCTTATATCCATTAAAGAACTTTTCACTAAAAGATATAATTTTTTTGAGCATTTGGGGAACTTACTTGGCTTCTCTTAAAAAGTATATTCCTAATTCAGAGATTTTTCTCATGAAGTTAAAACATTTTTTATGACTAATATGGCAAAGGCAAATAAATATACTTTTTTATGTCAAATCTTTCCATTTTGCAAAGAAAAATTCATTTGTCCCATGTAATCTACCAGCTTTACCTTCAGTCAAGCTTTGTCAGTGCATAGTAGGAAATTGCAGAAAATCCATATGTCCAGAGTATTTGGTGTTGTACACCCTCATGTTCCACTCAGATAGGTTTAGACACGGGAGTTAAAATCCACAGTTATATCATATGTACAACAAAGAAAAGTGTTCACTCTTTTGAAGGAGTCTATCTTATGGTTTAGCTTAATACTCATCATTATCAGCAAGCATCATTATTGCTGTATAATTTTTCCCTTTGCTACTCTCAATTAATTTCATTCGCTGTAGAATCATAACAGTATGGATAATAGGACATGAAAATGGACAGCCTGTAACTTAGACAGTGATTGTACTTTAAATATCAAATTTTTTAAATAGTTTTTAAATTATTTGAACTTGTGTGGACCTATATCTGAAGGCAGCACATACTGCCTTCAGAATAGGTGAAAACACAAAACTTCTGAAATTTATGGACCAGAGCAAGATTGAGAGGAAAGAAAATGCTGTTTCCAAGAACACGAGAAAGTTTCTCTTTCAACCAAATTCAATCTGTACCATCTAGACTCAGTGGCAGGTTATTTTTCCACACAGTTGTCATGTAGATCACGTCTGTAACTTTTCTCTTTTTGATATCCGCCTTGCTTCCCTGCTGGATAATAGTCTCTATAACTTCATTATTTAAAGTTTTATTCTAATTTCAATTGTACTGACATAAATCAGGAATTATTCAATTCAGTTAAGGAATTTAAAAGTACCTCTGTTAACTCCAAATTGAATTAATGTGTTTTGCTGCAGAACCTACTCTAAATAGGAATAAGATTTTAGATTGCATGGGAGTATAACCCGAAGGCAGAAAGTCCCAGAGACAGAATGATTTGTAGAGACTAAGGTATTTCAAGAGATTTGTCTGCAGAAATCAATAAGCTTTGTCAAATAAATTTCCTAGCTGGCATTCAAAATCTCTGCCACAACTGCTGTACATGGCTTTGTTCATCTAGCAGCTAAAAAATCTGTTCTTTGGGAAGGGGTGGGAGGAACTTTGTAATGTTTGGGATTATTTTTTCTTTTTTTTTCTCCTTTTTTTTTTCTTTTTCTTTTTTTTCTTTTTCTTTTTTTTTTCTTTTCTTTTCTTTTTTTTCTTTTTTTTTTTCCTCTTGAAGACTGCATTTTTATATCTGTCAGAAGGTGACCTGAAAGTACTCTGGGTTTCTGGGACCAGATGGGTCAATCACTATTCTGGGAAAGTCTGTTGGGGCAGATGAGTCACAGCCATCCCACACATCAGCAGGAGTACAGATGAAAGCTACCCCAGATCACTTTGCACTTCACCTCTTCACAAACACTGGCTCATCTGCCTCATCCACACATCAGCAAACCCCAAAGAGGCACCCATGACACAGCACTTCAACTTCTGCTTTACTCTCCCCAGAATCCAACTGGCCTCATGTTCCAGCTGCCAGCCTTGGGAAAGAAAGGCACTATTCCAGAAAGCTGCCCCTAAAGCACCCAGAAAGGATCCACAAGATGGGTACAAGGTTGTGAGTGAAGGTGATCATACGTGGTGGAACAATATCACTATTGTGTACACTGTCACAAATTCCATGCCTTGTGGAGTTCATGAAGGAATCGTTTCTTTTACTACAAAAGTATATTTTATATGAATAATTGGAATTGATGACCTTTACATAAAAGGAGAATAAACTAGTAGGGAGTATTTAAAAAAAATCTAAGATTATATCTATTTTTCTGTGCCACCAGAATCAAAAGGAAATACATAAAGGAACATAGTGTTATCAGAAAAGAAGGATTTACACATTACATAGAACATATCTAAACTGAATGGCATTATCAGTCAGAAAATATTGTACCATTAAAATAATAAGGCTGCACATATTGTGAGAAACATAAATAAGCCAAATTTTCTGCATATTTTAAATTATAGAAAGATGGTGTGATTTTTGTCCACCTAAATTTAAACAGAATTTGATATTCATATGTGTTTAAGTACAGGTATCAGAATCAGAGAAATTGGGAAAATATTGCAGATATATTTGATCTTTGAAAAGAAGCTTATTAAAAAAGGTCAATTTCATTTTTCTAAGAAAATATTAAGGCTTTAAAATAGAACAGCTAAGATGAAATACAGCACAACGATAATTAAGTAGTAGACTCTAGTTATTTCTGCAAAGTTTAAATAGAAGATTAGGTAAATATGGGATTTGGTACTTTAGCAAAATTGCTCTAAAGTAAACTTTTATATTGATTAGCATTATAATTCCAAATATGACATTTCAGTAATACTTATGAGAGTATATTTAATTGCACTACTTATATAGATATAGCTTCTTTAAGTTCTCCTTATGGTATAATGCTACATGCAGTTCTGAAAAATTAAATCTGGATGCACTATCGCCTTTTCTCCAAGCTCAAGTCCAACTTCAGTTATTAAAAAAAAAATAATAAAAAGGAGTAATTTATTGAATTAGTCCCTTGTCTCAACTGAATTTGATGAAGCATCTCCTTATTGTTGCAAAACTTATCCAAGATCAAGTTACTTGGAATTTAAGGGGAGTAGGGGGCTCAGGCAGCAACCATTCATTTTTCTGGATTTTGTTAAGAGTTTTTGCACTGCAAATCTAAATGTGAAATGCATTAAAATATGTCTTCAAATAGACTCAAATAGCCTGTCTGATTATAGCCCTTTTTTCCCTCCTATAAATTTGTTTCCTAAATTTTCACAACTGATATATTAAGAATAATTGTAGTTTAACTGGAGTGGTTAGATTGAAAAAGTTGATATTATTCTTTCAAACATGATTTTTGAAGCAATTAACATTCAGCATGGTTTTAGTTTTCCACATACAATTTAATCTCAGCCAGCTGCTGGTATTGTTCCTGGGAAATACTCCCTTCCTGCTCTTCAATGAGAATGATGAATATGTGGTTCTCTCCTTGCCTGTACAGTCTTATTCCCTGTGCCAAGTCTAGAAATTTACATCAGAAGTACTCTGTTTTTTCAAATATGTGTCCATTTATTCAATATAGTGGACTAAACCCAGCACTATGTTTTCCTGGCCTTACCTATCTCTAATCCATACAGGAATTACTTTGAGGAAAGATACAGAGTAAACAAGCAGTAACTCAAAATCACTTTATTTTTAAAAGAATAGCAGTAAGAAAACCTTTCATGAATCACTACAAGACATAGTTAAAACTGTTGGTTCTTATGATAAGCATAAATTTTAGGACTGGTTTAAGACCAATCTCTAAATAAAACAAGGGTGAGTGACAGATGCTAACCCATTCCCAAGGTGTTCTTCAGCTTATGTTGGTACAGCAATTGAAAATAACTCACACCATTTCTAGAGTATGAAGTATGGACCGTGAGTTTTTTACAGCTCCTGTAAGTTATATCTGCTATTTCTAATCCAAAATATATACTACATTAGTTTTTCTTTTTTCTTCTGTTTTTTACCAAGCTTTCTATTATAAAAGAACTTACACATGAATTACTGAATTTTTTACAGCTACAGGTTCCTTAATTAAACCTGTTAATTAAGTAATGCAGTAAGACATGTGATATACTGGCATATACCTAAACAAAATAAGACTAAAAAGTGTTTGCTAGACATCAGATACTCAATAAATGTGATACCAAAAGCTGAGCAAAGATGGACCTGTATTGTTTAATTTTCTGTGATTGTAAATATATATTTTTAAAAGTCCTAGGGAAATTCATTACAAATCTTTGTCTGACTGCAAAACTGAAGCAGAATGTGTCTTTAAACTTTTAACAGCACTAAAATTCTGATATTTTGTTACCACTAAATTATCTACTATGCAAAGGAAAAATGATAATGTAAAGCTGTACTCTGGGTGTCCAGTTTTGGTGTATTTAGTCCAGATGTGTTTTTCTGTCAAGTCAGAAGTGCATTACTTTAATCATATTGTAAAAAATGTATGATATGTTTCCTAAACTACATTTGATTTTATCTAAGGTTGTAGTATAATATTGGAACACAGGAATTCCTGAGTTATGATGTCATAAACCATTGGGATTAAAAATTGGTTTCTCAGTCTTTAGCTGTGGGCAATGTAATCAGGTGTTGCCCCTTCACATATCATTTAGGAGTGTACTGTACTTGGTTAACTGTGAGGAGCACCAGTAAAAAATATACACTATAAGAGAACTTTCTCACAAAAGACTGATACTTTTGTCCTTCTTATGAAGTTGCTATATACTAAAAGCTAGGCTTTCTTCATTATCCAATAGTGTGTAAAGTGTGTTCTCAGTCTTTATGCAATTTGTTCAATATTTACAAAAAAATAGGCATTTGTGCCTTTTGGATGAGAAATAATAAATGTTTCACAAGGTGCAATACAGTATAAATTTTGCAGCTGAATTGAGAAGGTTTCTAATTAACATTAGGTAACTGCACTGCTTATTTTATAGAGGTCATATGCATTTTTGGATGCCCAAGGAAATTTGTATGCTGCTTTCAGTGGAAAAAACACTGGGTGAGTATTGACCCAGAGAGTGAGTGCCTCATTTTGCTTTTTCCTCATGAACAGAAGGGGAGTGAAAACAGGGTCAATGACAGAGGGTAGTCATATTCCTAAGCATTGAAGTTTGTTGAGTCTTAATTTATAGTGGATAGGGAAACATCAGATGACCAGAATCACAGGAAATTATTTATACTGCAAATGAGTCCAGCAATTAATTCCTGAAGACATTAAATATTGTCCTTTTTCCATCTTCTAATTTTATGTTGTAGAAGTCTATTTGTCCTGCAGTTGAGCACCTGTTTCAGAGCATATAGTTCAAACAATATGTGTGCTTTTGTGTAATGAACAGAGAAATGGGAAGTTAAGATTTCATGAGATTAGGATTTTGCCCTTGAACACTTATGGTCAGGAAGAATTACTAACTCTTCTTGTCCCATGAGAATAATCTCTGATATTCCACTCAACATGTTCTGGTAAGTGATCCAAACATTCCTGCCCCAAAATTCTGCATGGTTCTCACTGTGTAGGCACATGCATATGCTTAGAGGAATATTTGCATGTGCATTTATCAAGCCCAAATTTTAGGGTTGGATATGTCCCTTACTAATACCAAGTTAGTTTCTGGTAGGCAGAAACAAGATTATATTGTGATATTTGGCATTTTAATCTTTCCCACAGCTGAGTTTTCAGCTTCTGCTGAAAGTTTCTTCCAGTTTCTCTTCAAATCTTCCTCAAAACATTTCAGTTTTATAACCAATGAGTAAAAATCCAAGTGTGAGCATATTTGCAGTCATCTCATTTCCAACCCAGGTTTCAGTGCAATTTTCTTGTCTCAGTAATTATTTCTAGTTAGACATGATGCAGCTGTAGAATGTCATGGGAAAAGCCCTACTAGAAGGAAATACTTGCATAATTAACAGATAGGAAAAAACAAATCAGTTACTGAAGTTCAGCTTTACTGAGATGCTCCCAAAACTTTTGTATTAACTTTGACACCATTTTTATCAACCTAAAATAATTCAACTTTATAAGACAGACAATTTATGAAACTAGTTTCTTCTTTTTAGTGCTACTTTTGGTAACAGTCAACAATTTTTTCTCTAAAAGAGAATGGAAATTGATAAATGCAGGTATGGTTAATCACTATGGGCTCATGGAAAATTCTGCATTGAAGTAATACTAAATAATACAGTAAATGGATTCATTGAATCCAAATATAATTCAAATCCTTAAAACAAACAGCATGAAATATCAGACAGAGACATCCTGAGGCAGTGTAATCATTATTAATTATCGTCATTACTACAGCAGAGAATGTAAATTTAATCTGAAATATTTTACAGACATTAAGTATGATTTTATTTCTTCTCTGTTTTATGCCATCCTTCCCCATATGGACATTCTGAGTTTTTTTCTCTGTCACAGATCACAGAATATTCTGAGTTGGAAGGAACTCACAAAGATTATCTAGTTCAACTCTTAAGTAAATGGTCTAGACAGGGACCAAACACATGATCTTGGCACTATTAGCATCAGCTGATCTAATCTGTGGGTGTTGTACACAGAGATCAAATCCGACCATACAGTGAGGCTGGAAGAAGTGATGAACATTGTCCATAATAACTAATATGCTTACACTGGAAGCAGGCATTGCCAACAATGATGACACGGCAAGCTCAACTTCTTCCATATTAACAAAGAGAGGACCCTCAAAGCATTGATTGACACAGATATTGTCTGCAAATGTAATTTTCAAAAGAGAAATTTTTCATTGAATTTTAGCCGTTATAAGGTTTGTTAAATGGTCAATGGCAAGAACTACTATAATAAGAGTTCAAGTTCCCAGCCCTGGAACTCACAGACTCATAGACAAAAGCCCTCTGTTCTTAGCAAAAAATATATATATCAGAGTACTTACTACACAGAGACATCTGAGTTAAAGTTGAATAAAACTAGCTTGGAAAAAAATTGTATGAGCAAGATAATTTTGTAAGATTTCAAATTTTTTTATTTCATATGTTCATATTTTCACAGTTGTACAGAGATTCAAATATAAGCAAAAAGAGATAGGATATGCTGTTGAGGATTCTTTGTGGTGCCCCTCCACTGTTTTTGCCCCCACACCCTGGTGTTTTGCACATAAATGGATTGTTCATTATTATATGGCAACATATTTTTGGTCCTGTTTCATCTTTCTTGCTCTCCTCTTGGCCAGAATATTCTTGTATCCATATACAGAGCTTCAATAAAAATAATAGACATAATTCTCCTCCCAAAATAAATTACAGCCTTGTTTGGAATCACAACAAATGCACCAAATTCCTTTAGCCAATTTGGAGGTTCCGTTTTGCTTCCTACATGAATGCTGTATGCACTAAAAAAATCTGCATTCAAGCAACTCAAGTTTTATGCAAGTAGCTTATGTTAAAATTACAGTTTACTGTAATTTAAATTTGTGTAAGTTCCATTTGGGCTGTCCTTTAATTTGCATCTTATCCACAGTGTCTCCCAGCATTTTTAAAGGCAGCATCCCATGATTCATGAAGTCTATTTGCATAGCTCCTGATCTTTCATCAGAGATCCTACTGCCTCTTCACTCTATCATCTCTGCTACAGATGCTGGTACTCAGACATCAAGTCAGGCTAGACTTGCCTATCTCTGTCTCAGAATATTCAAGTATTTGCCCTGTCTCTCCATGCTGGTTGATCAGAGACAGTGAACAGACTTCTGAGTTAGCCATGTAGGAAATTAACACTGGCCTGGCTGAACTAGTTTTCGGAAGGACTTGCTGGTGTTGGTTGACAAGAAGCTCAACATGGCCCAGCAATGTGCACTCGTAGCCAGTAAAGCAAATCAAATCCTGGGCTGTATCCAAAGCAGTGTGGCCAGAGGGAGGGCACTCTCCCCCACTCTTCCAGTCTTGTGAGACCCCACCTTGAGTACCGAATCCTGCCCTGGGGTCTGCAACACAAGAAAGACACAGATCTCTTGGAGCAAGTCCAAAGAAGAGGCATGAAGGTGATCACAGGGTTGGAGCACATCTCTGATGAAGACAGGCAGAGAGTTGATGCTGTTCAGCCTGGAGAAAAAAAGACCCTGGGGAGACCTTAGAGGACCTTCCAATATCTGAAGAGTTCCTACAAGAAAGTTAAAGAGGGATTTCTTGCAAGACTATGCTTCTGATAGAACAAGGGGTATTGGCTTTAAGCTGAAAGGGGACAGGTTTGCATGAGGTAAAAAGCAAAATTCTTCCCTATGGTGAGACACTCAAACAGCTTTCCCAGAGAAACTATGAATGTTCCATCCACGGAAGAGTTCAAGGGCAGCTTGCATCTGTAAGCTCATCTAGTGGATGGCATCCCAGCTCGTGGCAGAGAGGTTGGGACTAGATGATCTTTAAGGCACCTTCTAACCCAGACCATTCAATGACTGTTCGAATCTTGTTTATCACCTCATTCCTAATGTGCTTTTGTCTCACAAAGTAAACACTTCTTAATGATTGGAACAAGATTTTACTTATATCGAATGTACATTGAAGGGAAGGTACACAGCAGGTTTATTTTTATAATCTGAAAAATTACAGTGTTAAATAAACTTCATAATAACTTTTATTAGATTTTGATTAGATTTTCTGGAGATGCTAAAGCAATATGTTAAAGTGACCTTCCCATACTACTAAGAAAACCCCAAAAGAAAGCATATAAAAACAAAAGAGAATTTTACCTAAGGACATTCTGGAAAGGATTTCATTATTTTTAGTATATTGATAACATGTCAAATCTTAGCTTATTGATGTTTAAAAATATTTTTTGCTGCTTTCTGCCTTTGTAAATAACATATTTGAGATATTTGATTTTGTAATTTCAGCTTTAAAACATGGGCTAACTTTTATCATGCTGTCTGACTGGGTCTGACTTTATTATTTGGTCTGACTGGGATTGAGATTTTTGTTATTTCAGTATTTTTAGCCCAGAGCAAATGCTGAATGTATTGAGGTCTTATTTCCCAGTGAGTGACTGGACATCACCTTCTTGATGGGAAGTAGAGACATGGTGGGGATTGCTGTTGTTGTAATTCTGAAGGGACAAGGGGCGGATTGTGTGTAAATTGCCCACTTCTGTTGACTCTGGGGTCAGTGAAGAAGTAGGAGGAGGAGGTCCTCCAGATATTGAAACAGACATTCCCTGGCAGCCCATGGCAAAGACCCAATGGAAAGCCCACGCTGGAGCTGATTTGCTGGCAGAACCTGTGACCCCGTGGAGGATCCACACTGGATCCGCACTCTGTTCCTGAAGGACCACTGACTATGGAAGGGACCCATAATGAGTTTATGAAGGACTGCAGCCTGTGGGAAGGGCCCATGCTGGAGAAGTTCGTGGAAGACTGTCTCCCATGGGAGTGACCCCACGCTGGATCAGGGGAGAGTGTGAGCAATCATCCTCCTGAGGAAGCAAGAGTGGCAGAAACAGCTGTGTATGATGAACTGACCAAAACCCTTTTTCCACACCCCCTGCACTGTTCTTAGGGAGGAGATAGAGAAAATTCAAAGTAAAGTTAATCCCAGGAAGAAGGCAGGGGAGGGGGATTGGGGGTGGGGAAAGGTGTTTAAGGTTTGGTAGTGTTTCTCATTATACTTCTCTGATTTGATTTGTATTAATTTCAGTTGATTTCCCCAAGATGAGTCTGTTTTGCCCATGATGGTCACTGGTGAGTGATCTCTACCTGCCCTTGTCTCAACTCATGAGCTTTTCCATATATTTTCTCTTCTGTGTCCAGCTGAGTAGGGAATTGATAGAGCAGCTTCCATTAGCACCTGGGGTCCAGCCAGGGTCAACACACCACACCTGTAGTAATAAAATGATATTAAGAATAAGGATGCTAGGTGAAGGATAGAGGAGTTTGAGATTTTCTTCAAAGCCAATGAAAGATTTTTGGGGTTTGCACTTTTTTATTTCTAAGTATAAACTGCTCTGTGTGTGTGTATATACACGTGTGTTTTAAATTATTCTCCTAGCTAAAAGTCTTCAACTCTTTTTCTGGTCTTGTAACTTGGAGATCAAAGTGAGCTCTTGAGTGAAACAGAGTCATAATTTATGTAGAAATTCTTAATTTTTGAAAGCACAAAATGGACTATAAATGTTTTTCTCTCAGCTTTGAGTATTAATATTTTATAAAATTTAATTATAATCTAGTATGAAAGACGTATTGACCTCTGTGTGACACTAGTTATTTTCAGCACAAGCTGCATTGAAATGCAATGAGAATAAGAATGTGGTTTTGAGCAATACAATTATGAAGAGAAATGATTTTGATTATACTGTGTTGTGCTGAAATTTGCAGTATCTAAGATTCTGTTGAGAGTAGTTTCCATCAGATAACCGAAGAAAAATCTGTGAAATTTATAAAAATCTTTGGAACTTCTACAGTGAAAAACTGCATATTGAGACTGGACAAAATAATCATAATTTGGGATGACAGGTGATATACAAAGGCCGATGCATTTAATTAAGATCTGTGTACCACATTGAGCATCTTTTTCCTCTTCATCTCCTACATCCAATTTCAACTCTGTTAAATTGGCAACATTTTTTGGATCTTCTCTATTCAATATATGTCGTGTAAGTTCTGGTTAAAAAAAGAGAAACTCTTACTCCTAATCAAATAATCATGAGAAAATAATGACCAATATTCTCAATTTATGTTCCATGATTCAACAGATGTTTGGGGGCAAGTATGTCAGGTATAGGTGATTATTAGGCTATTCTATGCAGGAGAAAAAGCCTTAATTCACTAGAAAGAATGTGGACCATGTGCTACTCAAAGAGAAGTGATTAAGATTTATTTAATTTTTTTCCAATTATTTTATCAGTTGCAGAAACCAATTTCACCTGCTTTTTAAAATGACAGTTTTCCTTCAAAAAAAAAAATCTAAAATTTTCTTTCTTATGTATTTTATTTCATAAACTTGCTCTTTTTAAAAATATATTCTTCCTTATGTATCTAGTTTTGTCAAGGTACACAGTTTTAAAAACTGCTGACGACAATTTTAAATCTGAAGCTTGGAAGAGAATTGTTCCTTGGAAGGTTCACAGCTCAGCCCTGTGTTTAGATACTCAGAAAATGACATTTCTGGGTCACAGTAGGGATGATGACAACTTAAAAGAGGATAATCTAATCCTGACACTTCCCATACATTGCAAAGATCTCATGTTATTGGATATTTATTTTCAAATAAAAGAAAATAAAAATATTCTACCCCAAATACACAAACATAATTATTATATTGTTAGACTGTGTTGCATACTTCTAATTATCTCCTTTTTTAAAAAAATTGACAATTTAGTTTATGAGACTCTCTGGAAAAATAAGAAGTTGATTCTCAATCCATTTTGACAAAATCGTGCAGTTATGTATTCAGTAATGCACGCTGGAAAACATGGAACTATTGTAGTAGACAAACATGGAGATGTGTGAACATGTACATTGGTTAGACAGATTGCTTATTGTAGCACAGATACTTCTTAGATTTTGTAAAGGACGTGCCATTTTGGATTTTCTGAACTAACACATTATTGATATGCTTCTATTCAAGTAACTGAGTGAAGGTTGATATATTCACAAAATTTAGGATAGATTTCTGAAACTTGCTGAAAAAAAAGGTTGTGCTAGTCTGATGATCCAAGTGAATCTGATTTTTCCATGTAATAGAAGTGTATATCAAGTATTTTTATCAGTCTGTATCAAAACTGAAAACAAAGGGGTGTGCTATTATTAAAAAAAAAATACAGACAAAAAAGTTTATTAAAACTCATAGTTCATCAGTTTTCTTAAGCTGATATTTTAAGTAATTAAGATTTTGATAAAACAGATGAGTTTTTTCTGACATTTAACAAATAGAACATGTCTGTTCCCAGGAAATTAAAAAGATCTTTCTTGCTGGAAGGGTCACTAATTCATAAGTTTCATCCTTTTATCCAAGAAGGTAATTGCACAGCAAGTTCCAAAGGATGGTCACCTAACATCTCTCCCATGAAGAATTAGAGGGATGGAGTGGAGAGGTTATTGTCTCAATCAATGTCTTGAAATTATTAAGAGGTATTGTTTTAGGGTTTGATTAGTTGACATTAGTTTACTAATGAGCAGACAAGAAGATCATTAGACCATTAGAGAAACACCAAAAATTTGACATTAAACTGCTCTAGTCCTGTGGTCTTACCCAATGGCTAACATTAGGCACAAAATGTTTGAAATGTATAAACTGAAAGTCAAAAAAGTGACAAAAGGAAAACATTACATCTAGGAGCAAAAGGCAGCATGAATTAGACACTCAACACCTCATTACAAGCTAAATCTTTCAGTTTTTGCAGAACTTTGACATAGTCTAAGTAGATTGATAGCTGTTAAAAATAACAAAAAAAAAATGGAGTGTAAATAATATTGTAAGATGACCCTTGAACTCTAACCTTAGAAAAATTTGTAATCCAGATGTATTTTTTTCTGAGGTTAGATAGGAAAATTCTGACACAGGAACATAATTTCATGGCATACGTTCATGGCACTTATTCTAGTGCAGACAAGCACAATTAAAATTATCAGAACTTAGTAAAATCCCTTCTACATAATCTATGGGAAATATCTTTATTATATTTTTAATTATCCTCAATATGCATTAATTTGATAATACAACACTTAATGAGGTAATCTCCTTTCAGATACATATTTATACCTTTCAGCCACCTATGATTTTTCATCAAAGGATTTAAGCTCACTTTACAAATATCAAGGTGGTTTTGTGAGGCATATATTAAAGTTTTCTTGTGAGATACAGAGTACAAGATCCATATCTGAAAAAAGATGTTTGTGTGTATGCACATTACAAAAAGGAAATTGTGTATTATTTTTCAGCATGTCACAATAGCTATAATTACTAGAAATAGAGGAAGAACAGTGTTTTTATGTCCAGCACCAGACTGTAACTGCAAACACTTCCTCATGTTCAACTTGTTTTTTGTAATTTTGTTTTCTTGTGAGTGAGCATCTGCCTCTTTTTATTCTTCTCTAAAATATTAAATTGATTCAAGATCTTTGCTATTTTTATATTGTTTAGAACAAAGTTTTTGAAAGTATGCTGTCTTCACTGATTTTTTGTTTTTCTTACATCCTCAATTTTAATGATGGTTTAATTCATAGACTTTAAGGAAAAGTATTTTAGTCATGATACAGAAGAATAACAGTAAATCAGAAGAATCATACTGATTGCATTGAGGTATGTGATTCTGTGAACATTTTGTCTTAATAAAGGAAGTAAGTTTAATATAGAGAAGACATTAAATATTAATATTTTGTCTTTATGTATATACTAATAGAAGAAACCAAACAATAAAGAGGTGAAGAAACAGCCTACCTACCAAACTAAAGCTTACAAGTATTTACTAGCCTAGCTGTGATCCCTTAGTAGCTTGAAATTTTGCAACCTGGTTGTGACTCTACTAGAAAATTGTATTCATTTCTCTGTGAAGAGAAAAAAATATCTGATTACAGAAAATAACCCTTTCACTTTTGACCTTTCATTTTATGGAAGAAAAGGGTGTGTTTTTTGCTGTTATCTTCTTCAGGAAAACCTCCCTATGCCATTATCAACTTCTTTTAGAAGTTAGAGGTTAAAATAATTTTCTTCGCATTTTATTCCCAGACTTTATGCAGCATTCTGGTAGGCCCCTTATCAGCCCTCTGGGCAGATCCACTTCAACTTCTTTAAGGGAAAAGTAACATCGAAATATTTGGAGAGTTTCAGAACTGTATTGCAATATAAAATATTTATGCATGTAAATCAGAAGCACTTCTAAAGGATGGCAGGCATCTGCAATCTGTTCCCAGACATGCCATTTTATTTTCAGGCCACATGAAGTGCTGCATTGACACATTTCTATCAGAAACCAATGGCAGTGATGATGGTAACTGGTGAGTGATCTTTCGCTGTCCTTATCTCCACTCACAAGCCTTTCCTTATATTGCCTCTCTCCTGTCCTGCTGAGGGGATGTGATAGAACAGCCTCGGTGGGCACCTTGCACACAACCAGGGTCAACTTTGTACACCTCAAGGGTCTGCATTGGCACCAACATTATTCAATATTTTTATTGTTACATAGTGCCTTCTAAGTAAATCTGCAGATCACACCAAGCTGTATGGTGTGGTTGCATCTATAGAGGGAATGGATGTCATCCAGAGTGACCTTGACAGACTATGGGGCCTGCAGTATCTTGGAAAAAAAAGAGAGAACACTGCTTTTTCTAGCAGGATCCATCTTTATTACACACACTCTAGTAGTAAAATGGTTCTGCTATGGAAAAGTTTAAAGAAAGTCTTGGGAATGAGCCAAAGGAAGACAAAACAGCCACACCAGCAAACATCTGGCAGGGCAGACTTTTCTGCTCTTTCTCAGCGATTCACTCAAACAAACCACCTCCCAGCATTCCAGGAGGTAAAAGAGAAACATTCACCCATCGTGTCTATGGCTGCAGTCATTCCTCTGGTATGCATCTTCCTCAAGAGAACAGAAGTTCTTTATCAAAGTGTGACAAGTTGCTCTTCTACACAGGACTTTCGTTAAGGCCAGGATGGCTGCCCCAAGCTGCTGCTTCTACAGGGCCGTGTGAAACTCATGAAATTCAACAGGATCAAGCTCAATGTCCTGCACCTGAGTTGGAGGAATTCCCAATATCAGTACACACTGGAGGATTAATTAATCAAGAAGATACCTGCAGAGAAGGATTTGGGCCCACTAAAGAATAAAAGATTGGAGGTGACCCAGTACTGTGTGTTTCCAGTCCAGAAAGCAAATCATATCCATTCATCAAAAGAAGCATGGTCCAGAGGTTGAGAGAAGTGATTCTTCAGCTCTACACTTCTCTCATAAAACCTGATCTGTAGTACCGCATCCAGCTCTGAGTTACCCAGCACAAGAAAGGCATGGACCTATTAGAGCAAGTCCAGCAGAGGGTTACAGAGATGATCACGGAGCTGGAACACCTCTCCTCTGAGGATAGGCTGAGAGAGTGTTCGTTGTTCAATATGGAAAAGAGAAAGCCCTGTCAAGACCTTATTTTGGTCACTCAATACTTCAAGTGTGCTTTTAAGAAGGAAGAAGAAAGGATTTTTGCTATAACTGTAGTAAAAGAACAAGGAGTAATATTTTTAAACTGTAGAGTTAGGTTGGACATAAGGGGGGAATTTTTTATAGTGAGGTTGGTGGGATATTGAACAGGCTGCCCAGAGAAATTGTGGATTTCCCATTATTGGTAGTGTTCAAAGTCAAACTGGATGGAGTGAAAGATGTCTTTGACCACGGCAGGGGGTTGGACTAGATGATTAGATGAATACCTCTACCATTCCAAACCATTCTATGAAACCTGGCCCAGAAAATGGTTGCTTGTATGTGTGGTCTTTGAAAAGCAGGAGTTTAGTTCTTAAGACAATAAAAAAATAGCCTTTAAATAGCTGAAAGAATATATTTTTATATACTATAAAATAAGAAGGAAAAGATGGTTTGAACTTAATACCAGAAATCCCAAAGATGTGAAATACTTGGCTTTTAATAATGGTATATGCAGCTTTGTTGATGTCTGTGAGCCTTGTAAATTCCTTCAGAGTTTACAGCTTTAGGCAGCTTTAGCAGGTACAGAAGTAAGAGTTCCCCCTACCAATCTTTTAAGCAAAATGTCTGTATATAACTGAAAAGTGTGTTGACAATTTTTGTTGATGGATTTGAAATAATATTATCCATAATATTGACACAAACAGAATAGTTCCAAATAAAGTTTGTGACAATGAATAGATACAAATGCAACTAGATGTTTTTTCCAGAATGGAATTTTGATGCAAATGAAGGCACAGTCAAGTTTTACTGGGTGATATTAAAAGAATATCTAAAGATAAGCATTATTTTTCTTTTTATTATTTCTTATTCTATATATTTTGCATATTTTAAAAGAATTGTTTTTATCTATTGTTTTCTACTGCAAATTAAGACATTATATTGTTATTCACAAAGCACTGTGATAATCAAACACTAATCATAGTGGAACTTTGATCTCTAATTGTAATTAGTAAGGAATAAAAGAGTATGCTTCATTAAGGTGAACCTTTATAGAAATAATTGATCATTGTGCAAAACATCAATTTCAGTTTAGATCTAATTACAGCCAGAACTAAACTCAGGGATTTTCACATGAATAGAACTACAAATGACAAGTTAAAATTGTAGTCTTGTGAAAATATGTTTTATTTATAATTTTACATTCTCATTTACAATATTCTTCTGAGTTGAAAAGAGTGTATTCCACAGATTGGAACATGCATTTAATACAGATATATTATAAATAAGTAAATATATGTAAATAGACAAATTATGTATATTCTAAAAAATTTAGAAATAATCTTAAAATGCAAAATGCTCTAATGTCTACTTTTACAGAGAAGTCAAAGTCAAGATTTTTTCATTTACTAGAAGATCCAATCTTTTCAGTAAGAAAATACTACATTCTCCAAGTATATCTCTCTCTCTGTCTTGTTGTTCCTACTAAGGCCCTTATCCTGAAACAATGAGTTTAATAAATTGGTTTCCACATTCAAAAAGCCTCTGAATGAGTTTTGTTGTCATTGTCACTATTCCTACCATTATTGTTGTTGCTGTTATTATCTTCATCATCATCACAGATTCATAGAATCATTAGGTTTATAAAACGACCTTGAAGATCCTCAAGTCTGTCTGTTGATTCAACACTGCCACATTTACCACTAGACTATGTATAATGGTTTCACATTTTCCTGTTTGTTTGCCAAATTTAGTCCAGTGGTCTGAGTGTTTACTCTTTTCCCTCTGTGAGATAGGATCAGGTGAAAAGCAAAGCAGGCCCAAACTTTAAGGTATAAAGATAGACTTATTAACAAACACTAAAAGAAGAAAAAGAAAATCAAAATTAAACTTTTCAAAACATCCCCCCCCCCCGCCACCAGCTTATTTTCTTTCTCACAGACAATGTATAAAGACAAAATTCGGAATTCTAGGACAGTAACACTTATAAAATACTCTTTCATCAGTCTTTTTAGAGAGAGAAGTCTCCCCTGATTTGTTGTGGTAACTTTCCACAAGAAAGAACAGTCCACTTGTGGCTTTTAACTTTCACAAAAGCAGCCACCCAGGGGAAAAATCTGCAGTTGTAAACCTCCCATATCACGTGGCCTTTCCTGTGGCTTCTCTATGCGCCGTGGACTCTTGCATACAGGGGTATAATTTTAAAAATGGACAATTCAAATGCAAAGGATATTCTTCATCTCATGGAAGGAAAATCTCTTTTCCCTTCACTGGTGCAGAGGGCTTCTTATCTCATCTCTCTCTGTACAAACATCTCACAGGATCACCGCCACTAATTCAATATTCACTCTGTCAATTACAGATACTTTTGCTCAATCCATCTCCCCAATTCATATTGTCCACGGTTTAAAGGAATATTCTAACATATTACAATCTGTTACCATGGCTCAGAGAAGATTTTCAGCCTAAGACCAAGGCACCTTCTCATCTCTTCCACCTAAGGGGTCACTCTTCCTTCACTGACTCTAATATCTTCATCCTGTCCTTTTACATGTCCCCAGTTTGGCCTTTTCTCTCACTTAGAGAAGGGTTAGGGCTTTGGAAGTTTCATCTGTGCAAGGAAAGCATTAATATCTTGCCCAGGGCCTGTGGTGGTCACACGATCTCTGCCGGGTGGTGGCCTCTAGGATTTCAAAGCTGCAGGAACGGGGGAAGAGAACTCACAGGGAGGGATCTCAGAGTGGCCTGGCTGGTGATGCCTCCTGCTCATCCCCCCGTGACAATCGGGGCAGGCCCAACCCCACCAGGCCTGTAGCTGCTATCAGGGGCCCAGCAGACATTTTCCTCCATTCAGGCAGCGGTGGGGGAGGCCTTAAAGTTATCTGGATGTAAAGCTGTAGCCTCCCCTTCCCTGCTGGCAGCTGATGGGGCTTGGGGGCATGGCCAGGCCAGGGCTGGCTCCCCGTAACAGGGAGGAGCAGCAGGGCTGGCCGGCCTGGGCTGCTCCATGGAGGGGCCCCAGGGGAGATGATTGCTACCTGCTCCTCTGGCTGGAAGGGAAACGGCCAGCTTGGACACAGTCTCAGCTTTATATGTTTATTCCCAAAGTTGCATCCAGCTTCCTCAGTGGTTAAACAATATGTCAGTATCTAAAACTTGGCCTCTGATGGGTCCCTGTCCCTTCCGCAAGAAATTTACAGGTCCTTACAGGGTTACAGGGGACTGTTTCTCCTTTAAGTAAAAACCAAGCTGTGTTAACCCATGACACTATGTGTCCATGTTCCACATCCACTCATTTTTTAACACTTCCAGAGATGGTGATTCCACAACTTCCTTGGGCAGATTGTTCCAATACCTGACCACCCTTCTAGCGAAGAAAGTTTTCCTAATATCCAATCTAAACCTCCCATGGCACAACTTGATGCCATTTCCTCTTGTCCTGCCACTTGTTACCTGAGAGAAAAGATCAGCCTCCACTTCACTACATCCTCTTTTCAGGCAGCTGTAGAGAGTGATCAGGTCAACTCTGAGGCCTCCTTTTCTCCAGACTAAATAATTCCAGCTCCTTCAGCTGCTCCAAAAAAACCCTTGTAAACTGTAAATTAAGTAAATTTCAGTAGTCTTCATGAAGAGTTCCCAAAATTGAGGAGCAGGGGAGAAAAAGCTGAAGCTAAGTCCTTGTCAGCCAGCAGCTGATCTGACTCTACACATTTTAGTTAAACCAATCAATATTTTATTTCTATATACCAATGTTTCACCTTTATAGATTTTTCCACTTTGTTATGTGCTGAGGGTTTCAGCAGGACTTCTACTTTAAGGTGTGCCTGTGTCTGCAATACTGCCTGTTTCAGTAGCCAGCAACTGTGGGGCAAATGGGAAATAGGACTGTATTCTTTTTTCCCTGTTAAGAAATTAATTATATCAATAGAAATTTAGTGGCAGCTTAGACCCACTGATGAGCCTCTTAATATCATCACTGTATATTGTTGAGATGATGCAGAGGCTTTTCAGTATTGTGGTTGTGGTGAACTTTGAGACAGGCGTCTACTATGGAAGGTCTCACAGTCCTGTATCCTGAATGTGTGCCATCCCTAAGTGTACTTCAATATTCTTTGACTATGAGGTAGAACTTTAGGGGAGGAAGGTGACAGGATAAGTATTAGTAAGTACCTTGCTCCAGATGGGACCTTGATTTAAGTGTTGCCTCTCAGCATGACAGGGAGGAATTCATCATGAGAATGATACTTTCTGGATGTTTACCATCCCACTAAATGTCTCTCTGCCATTCCAGATAATGAAAATCTGATCAATAAATACAAGGATGCCTGAAGCACAGTTCAGTTCACCAGGTGTAGGAGCATCAACTTTGAAGTAAGCTGAATCTCTCCCTGGGCTCAACTGACTTTTTTGACTACATTTCATTAAACAGAACGAGACTTCAGCATATTGCCTCAGTGTTTGTCAACTGAACAGCAAACTACTGTAATTTGAGCACTAGTTTTTGTGTTGTGCCTGTAACATGAACCAGATCTGAAAGCTCCTTCTGTCCTCCTTCCTATCTATTTGTGTCTCATAATTTGACACTTTTTCAGTCAAAGCTGCTTTTGCTTTTTGTGTCCTTGAATTTAACTTCATAATACTAACTTCTTTCCTGAAATACTCCATATGATAAGTTTCTACTTAAAAATTGTTGTCGTGATTTGGTCAGGGACGTGTAAAAATTTTTTGTGTATAAAGTACAATAAATAAGTATTTCCTGATATCCACTATAAGCTAGAGCAATGAAACTTATAGGCAAATTTGTAGGATTTAAAGATATGCACTCTCCAAGACAGAGGGCTCATATGCATTAAGTAATAATGGCTTTGTATTGTTTTTGCCATGACAAGGTGTCCTGGGGTGACTTTATGATGTCGAATTGTATCCCCATTCATCTGTTTAGCCCTGAAACAGAAATAGGTTCTGCACCTTTAAAACTAAATCCAAGAGCAAAGGGAGGGGGAAGCAGTGGTGCACAGTTTGTGTGTGCAGAAGTTTACTCACTCGGAATCCTTTTCTCTTGGTGTGTGTTGTCTGCAGCACGGACAGAGAGAGACAGCTCTCTTTTGCTTTTAGTTAGTTTTTTTTAGCTAGCTGAGGCAGAGAAGTTCCCTGGACTATGGCTTTTCTTTTTCTTGGAACTGATCAGCCTGCTCTGGACTGAAAACCCAGAAAAACACTGGAAGCTCCCACCTGTGGCCCAGGACACGGTATTTTCCAGTGCAAGAGGGACTGATAAGAGACTGAGTGAGCTGATCAGCACCCCACAGCAAGGACTTTCTGAATTGACCATCTCTTCAGAACAGCAAGAGATTTTATTGTTTAATTTTTTTTTCATGTTTCTGAGTACTTTGCTTGTTAAATAAACAGTTTTTTTCACTTTTCTTGAAGGTGATTTTTGTTTCCTGAACCAGTGGGGGCAGGGGCCACTTGAATTTGCTTTCTAGAGGCATCCTTTTGGAGGTTTCCTCCCAAATTTGCCCTAAACCAGGACAGAAGGGTATTATTTTTAAATCAAATTCTGCTGTATATTCTATTTTGGAAGCTTATATTTAAGATCCTTTCTCACAGTTCACTACGAAGTAAAGACTATCTCTCTTTATAACTCCATTTCTGAGGACTTAGATGTGCAATGGAGTTACAGCAGTTTAAAAATTTAATGTACATCCATAGAGCTGCAGTTACTTAACTGTGTCTTTTCTTTACTACAGAAAGCCCATAGAAAACCAAGCTGGTTAAAGCATTTTACTGTCACTAAAGTACTTCATTTTGTCCTACATTTACCATGAGCTGTGTTCACATATGCTGTCACTATGGCTGTGTTCACATGTGGTAAAACCTCAGGTCTTAGTAGCTGAATCATGAGTCTAAGCTCTAATAAAGATTCAGTTTCCAGTAGATAGTCACAGCAAATGTGTACCAGAAAATGGAAGAGACCTAATCTTCTATCTGATCACAATCCACCCTGAAGTCCTTGCTCCTGATCCCAGTCTCATAGTAGATCAACTGATGTGACTTAATAGTAGTAGGAAGAAGAAAAAGAAGAATGATCTCCAGAGAGGATTAGGTTGCATGGCAGAGAAGGATCTGGGTTGTGAACCAGTATATTCCATTTCCCAAGATTGTAGGTGCAGTACATAATGCTGTAACTGGTGATGTGAACTCCACCTATCACAGAATCATAGAATTATATAGTAGTTTACGTTGGAAAGGACCTTTATGGGTAATTATTAGTCTGAATACCTCAAAGTACTGCATTTATTTTTCCTCTGACTTTCCCTGTAGGGTATATGACCTGATTTGCCTTAAGTCAGAAACTAAATTTATTGTTTGTAAATCTCAGCATGGCCCCCTGTGTACTAGAACATTTTATGTGTTTCACTGGACTGACTTTTTCCCTTATTATTGTCAGAATATACTCACCTGTATGAATAAAAAATCAAACTCACTAGGTTACAAAATTCTCAGAAATAATTCTGAAGATACATAAAATATGGTTGTGTGAAAATCAGGCAAAGCAGATTCCATAGTGCAAGTGTTTATGTAAATAAGATAAACCAAGGAAAGGTAATAGAATTTGTTAGATCAGCTGTTAGAAGGGTGTAAAACAGAAAAGCTTGATGAAAGAACTCTACTGAAAGATATGCCAACATTTAGTATGGTTATAAGATGGAGAAATCAATTTTCTTAACTTCCCAAATATCTTGCTGGAATGCTTTCTTAAACATGGGTCCAGTTACAAATCTTGAAAGCATGAGCCAAATTCCTTTTCCAAAACACAATGTTAGGGAAGCACTTAGCTCCTTTCCCTGTCAGAGCAACTCCCTCTACTGTTCAAAGTACTATGCTAATCACACCTTCCTGCCCAGACTCCTTAAAGGGAAATTAAATTCACTTATGTTTAGTTATCTGCAACTATCTATTTATCCTGTAAATAAAGATCTTCTCCATGGACATTAGGGACACATAGGCATTTCCTATGACTTCAGGCAGTCTGATTTTGTTTGATTTTAGCAGTCACTTGAGGACAAAATGACTCATGGTTCAAACATTTTTTCCCCCTCCCTCCTTCAGTATTTTACAGGGAATCTAGATGATCCGTATGAATATTAAGGCATGAGGTGGGATGAAATACCCATTCTTACCCTGTAAACTTAAGGTATCAGCAATAATGATCGATATCTGTAAGAAAATGGCACCCAAAACCTGAGTTATCCACTGAGTATTTTGGTTGATTAAATGGTTTTTGTTTACATGTTTTGTTTTCTAGTTAGATAGTTTTGCTAACTGGATGCACAATGCACATTTAGAGATGCAGAGCCACTCATTACTTACTGTAACACCTTTCAGCCAATGTTATCTTGCATTTACTCATGCAGACAAGATTGGGTAGGCAGGCAAAATGTGGACAGAATCTTATCTGACAGAATAGTGACATCTGTCACTGGTTACTTTGGCTATATTTATGCTTGTAGGTTAAAGCTGGAAGCCATGCTGGATGCTGGATTTCAACTGATTACACTAAAATTATTCAGAATTTTCTTTAGCCAATTAGAAATCCCCCCAAAAGTTGTAGGCCACAGATAACTCCTGATAAAAAAAAATCTGTATGTTTCCTATTTACTTAGGAGACTAAGAATTTCCATGAAAGCCTTCTGTGTAAGCTGCCCCTAGTATAATTATTTTTTTTTTTTTTAATTTGCTAGCAAAGTCAGATTTGCTAGAAAAAAGTGTTTGTTAGAGGTAGAAAGGTAATAAAAATATTCTGGAAGTGCATGATAAAGAGTAGGATATTTCCCCTTCTTTTTTACCAATGTACTATTAGTATAACAATACATTAAATTATAACATGTTGAACCAGATTTCTGCAGATCTACATCACACTGTTCCTCAATATTGTCTCACCAGCTTGATGTTTGGCAGCTGACATCCAGCTTGCAGTGCTGCTTTTTGAAATATGTTAAAATACTAAGAATTCTATTGTTTTCCTACATTTACTATGTGCCAAACTGCATGTATTACATCTTACCATAGGCAAATGCTCCATAGCACAAAAGTAATTGAATGATAAATCCTTAAAGGACAGAGATTAAAATATCTTCTCACTTTTCCTAAATAATTAATGGACTTTAGGCTGTATAGCTTTTTCCTTCAGTGAAAAAAAGGAAGGAACTGGAAAATATAACCGTAAGAGAGGAAAACTTACGCAGTCATGTCTTTATAGCCTCCTGGAGAAGATCAAATGCAGCAGATAAATTACACCTTTTTGAATCCAGTATATTTTGGGATCATCTGTGGTTCTGTAAGAGAAGTACTAAAATGTGTTTATTATTAGTTAGTTTAGGCCATTAGATTGGCCACAGAATTAGGAGCTAGAGACTCTTTAACTTTGTGATCTACAAAATCCTTAATAACCCTCTCCTGACATCAATAGAATTTAATTTTGGTGTTTACTGTCTCTGTTATAAGAGAAGGATAATACTTATCAACCTCACAGGGATCATGTAGGATTAATTATTTAATAGTTAGACGCTGATGTAAAAGGCAAAGTATTCTATTGCCTTCACAAATACTGAAATATGACACTCATCTTGCAGTATCTAGCTGAAGGTGAAAAGAGACAGTGTCTGTTGTGTCAGCAGTAACACATGAGAAACTGCAGCATTTTGTTTCTGTTGAAAAAAAAACGAGGTTTCCACAGCAGTAGCTTAATTCCACTTTAAGCAATTTATATCTTACGTGCAGTTTGAGTAAAGTGGTCATGGGAAAAATACTGAAGAATGCTAAACAGGATTTCAGGAGAGCAATGCAGGACATACAAAAGAAAAAAAAACCTGAGACTCACAGATTTGTTTTCAGAGACATTTTTTGTGCCAGATAATGCAAGAAGGATATGTTAGTTGTATAATATTTCTATTCTTGTTCTGAATATTGAAAAAAAAGCACTCAAATGTAGCTATGTAGCTAGTCCTTTCATAATTTTTTATACTGAATTCCCTTTGTAGTGAAATCTTCCATGAACTGACAGATGCCACAATGCATGAAATAGATATTTAAATTCGTAACCCTTACATTTCACTGAAGCTGGAAATAGATTTTTATTTTTCCTCTTCAACAAGTTAGGTATTCACCACTTTTTTTAAAAGTAGCTAGAGAAGAAACTGGTAATTTCTGCGATTCTAATTGCTGGACAGCAGAATAAATCTGATCAAAAGAGTATTAGTGAAGGTACAAGCACATTTCTAGTATAGCAAAGTAGCTTTCCAGCACAGAGAGGAAGGCCAAGAGTTTTTTTTTTTTTTATTATTTTAAAAATAATGAAATAGTAAAGTCTTGGACTAGGAATGAAGTGTAGCCTGCCTACAGGTGACAAGCAAGGTGTATGGCATAATTCTGTGTATTCAATGTGCTTTGTGCACTGGCCATTAGCATGGTGTAACCTCCCAGCTTGAGTGCGTAGTCTACAGCCAGTGATTGCCTTCCACATAGGTTCATTTTGCTTTACTTTGGTAATGAGAAGAGTTTACTCATATTTTCTAATATCAAAATGCTCAAAGTAAGATCAACATGGAATTACAATCCTGACCCTGAATCTTCTAATATGTATGGATAAATTTACATATCTGAGTAGCTACATTGACTTAATTATGATTATTCACATGAGTAGTGCAAAATATAGACGCTTGAAGATCGACCCTAAGGCAGCATTTTCTGCTTTATGCATTTTACTGCACTGAGTGACTAAAGGCGTAGTGTAAGTCAATAGTCCCACAGCTGTATGCAAACAGAAAAAGAACATTATTACTCTTGTTTTTCACTTTCCTTTCAAAGTTATATGAATATATTTTCAAAGTAGTACTTGACAGAACCGTTTCATGCAGTTTTGTGTTGTTTTATGTATTTATCCAGTACCAAACTTATTACCATCTCACCCTATGCACCCATAAATTACATACAGCTCTGATCAGATTTTCACTAAGCTGCCTAAGCAGTTTAAAAGCACAAAAAAGCTACAGTAACACTAATACTAATCATATCTTACCAGTAAGATTTCATGGGGAAATAATGTTCTGGCCTTGGAATAAAGTGTTCATTCTTTGGCCTCATAGTTTGGGAACGGGATCATAACCTCATAAAATAGCAGAATCCTGCTATTATCACTCAATTATTACACCAGACATTCTAGCGTACCTGTTTATTATAGCTTTATTAGAGTTCTGTAGCTATTAGCTGTTGAGAACCAAAAAGCTGTACACACTCGCTCTAAAAGTGTTTCCAAAACTTGCTATTTTTAATTTGTTTCATACCAGGAAGAAATCAAATTTTAAACACAAAGTCTATACATATAACACAGATGAGAAATCTACTGGAAGCAATATAAGGGCCATTCACTTAAGAGTTGGACTTGATGATCCTTGTGGGTCTACTCCAACTCAGAATATTCTGTGATTCTGTAAATTCTTATGCAATTATACTATCCATAATCATTTCACCTGCATTTCCTAGTGGCATATGGGATTAAAGCGACATGGCTCCAACTGACTTTAATGGAAATCAGATAGCTAGAACCATTTGAAACTGAGACTATGAGAAAAATGTATAAAACAAAGGACATTATGATAATCCCATTACAAACTCACTCAACACTTCTAGCCTTCTCATAAAGATGATTGTCATGACAATTCACAGTCCTGTCTGCTCTCTAGAGATTTACTGCTGAGCAAACAGCATTAATCAGAACCTAATAAAATTACATTGTTTGCATTCACATGGCACAGGTATAAAAGGCTACTCAAAATGCCATGCAACACAGAATTACAGTAATGGCTTTTAAAAGGCATATAAAGAAAGAAAAACACACCAGCAGTGTGAACAAAATTATGGAGAATAAATCTAATGTTAAAGGGGTAACTTGTTATCTTGACTTTCATTGATACAATTGTATTGTTAAAATTTAAAAAAATATTGTAAGATATGCAGGGAAAAGGGCATTATAAAGACATCTTTGACATCTGAGAGCAAAAGCTTTGCAAATGGCCTTTAATAATCTTACTGCACAGGTTTGAAATGTACAGTTTTGAAAGTTTCTGAACAGTGAAAATGCTCCCTTGTTTGGTACTTCTAGATATACTAGTACTATCCAAGATAAAAACACAGTTATATATTGTCAGGCCACAGGTGTTTAAAGGCGTGTACAAATTGCCTAAATGTTTTACATAAAATTTTTTCTGCCAGCTTTTCTTTGTCTCCAGATTTATTCTGGAGTTTCAACATTTCTGGTATCATCTGTTTCACTGTCAACTTGAATCTAACTGATTATAATAATGTTTATTCCCAAGAGAAGAGTTCTGAAAGAGAATCAAAATTATTCCACATTTTTTACTGACTGAAATAATAGAATACTCATTTTTTTCATAAATTTACATGTCCTCGCTTGCAGAAAAAATCACCAGTGTTCGAAGAATCATGACAAAAGTTCACAGACCTAGGCTTAAGTGTAATTTGAAGTTATGGTTAAGCAATGTCCACCTTTTTTTGTATATTCTTTATGGTGAACTTCACAGTCTTCTCCGTTGCATTTGCTTACATTAATGGGAAGAAAAAAAAAAAAAAAAGGA